>JARQOD010008021.1:0-37198 GCA_033576555.1 Oophaga sylvatica
CACGGCGGCGTGCCTACAGTGCGTGTGTGTGTGCTCCTCTGTTCTATGTGGGCAGGGGTGGATTAAGGGTAGCCAGGGCCCCGGGCTGTTCAGACTCTGTGGGCCCCCCGGTCATGTGACGGGGTCATGTGACGGGGTCATGTGACAGGGTCATGTGACAGGGTCAAGCGACGGGGTCATCATATACCTGAAATAGATTATTCCAGGCGCATCCACCCCTCGAACTGTCCACAGTCCCACCGCTCTCTCTTGGAAAAACTCCACTTCTCACCTATCACACATTAACAGTTTCCATCACCAGATCACACCTATAGCCAGCAGCTTTTGTTTTGGCCAAAAGATTTTTTAAGCTGCCACCATAACATAGTAGACACTTTTGGCCGGGCCCTACTCTACTGTAACCTATTAAACATTTATTAAAATATGCAATACAATTTAGGTATATTTTTATTTATTTTCAATTTTTAAAATGACCAATAACACCACATACAAGGGACAAATACCACCAGACCATATATTACCACGACAGTGATCGAATAATATCACATACAAGGAACAAATACCACAACACCATGACCAGAGCACATATTACCACCACAAAGTGACCAAATAGTACATACAAGGGTCAAATACCGCAACACCATGTCCAAACCACATATTACCACCACATAGTGACTGAATACTACAATACTGATCAGTATATTACCACCTAGATGGAAAGAACTGATGTACTCATCCATAAAAAAATGCATAATCTTTATTAGAAAACCAAAAATACAGGAGTAATGGAAAATGGGGTGAAATCACCCACAGTGATTGTAAACAACTACACACAAAAATAGATTAAAATACGCAAGGGCACACCACACCCACAGAAAACCCTCAGCTGTCAAATATACTATGGTGTGATTAGTTCCTTGTCTCTAATCCACACACCAGAATCTAATTGTCAACAAGAGGGGTAAATTTTACACAAACCTATATAGGGTATAGGGCAATTTAGTGCCCGAAATTAACACTGTAAGTTATTAATTTACCTCTCTAATAAGGAGATATAATTCCTCATAGTATATCACTTCAAATTTACTCCAAAATTCTTAACAATCAAGTATTAATCATACAAGCGCGATAATACTTCCCATAGCCATTTGACAAAGTTAATGGAATGAAAAATAAGGTGTCTAGCAAAAGAGGACATCTAGTCAATATCAATAATCAATACACACAATTATCTAGCAGTCCTACAGAGACATAATTCTCCCAATGATAATCATTGTGTGAAGCTGGACATGGAGAAGCATAGTGTTAATAGCACAGCATCGTTCATTACCTATAGCCAAACTGCGCTGTAACAGATTGTGAGGGTCAGAGGGGGTGTGTGTGCGCGCCCCAACGCACGTTTCGGGTGACCTGACCTGAAGTGAAAGTGGGAAGAAATCAATTAAGCTTCACACATTAATCACTTCCTCTCCTTTCGCTGGGAGAGGAACTTATTCATTCAGGGGATAACAGCTCAGCAGGCAGCATTAGCTGCCTGCTAGCTGTAACCTGTTAACCCTTTCTGATGGATTACAGCGTGGGACCTGACTGTGCATCGGATAGGTAAGAATAATTTTGCTTTTTTATTTTGTTTTTATTACAGAAAATGGTTTTAGCAGGAAAATAAAAGATGGTCAAAAACTGTTTGCTTATTTCATTAAAATGATTTTTTATTAAAGTGTGTGTGTTTGATTTTTCTTTCATACAATAGGATTAATAATTGATCGTTGTCTAATTGACAGCTCTCAATTATTAACCTGGCTTAAAGTCACCTTTCAATTGCAAGGTGGCTTTAACCCATTATTAACCCATTCGCCACCGCTACAGGGCAATGGAAATAGACGGGCAAAGTGCCAGAAAGGGCGAATCTAATTATAGATTTGCCTTTCCTGGGTGTCTGGGGGCAGATGTTAGTAGCCAGGGGGGGCACTAAATAAATGCACCCTCCCTGGGCTATTATTATTTGCCCCCACTCGCTTGCTTTGTCTGTCTGGTGGAGAAAATACAGCGGGAGCCCATGCATTTTTTTTCAACGAATTTACACCTTTAATTAACCCCTACATGTCTGCAATTTTGCACACATACACTCATGTAATTGTAAGTTAAAACCATATATCAAACTACATGAAATTACATGGTTAACTGTATGTAAACCATGTGTCATTTCATGTCGGGTCTGTACTTTCACAAAAGCCGGCAATTGAATTTGCCGCTATTACAGTATGTAGAAGTGTATGAACTATAAATATATGTATATATATATATGTGACAATGACATGTGTATATATATGTTTCTATGTGTATATATCTATTCTTTGTTTTGTGATTTAAATACTATTCATTTGGATCCATTATATGTCCGTTTTGCAAGCCTGCGAGAAAATCTCTCAAGTCGGATGTAAATCGGATGTTACAACTACGGTCAGATGCGACTAAATCGCATCTTACCAGGAAAATCGGATGCCAGACGGATGACTGTTCATGACATTTTGGTGTGATAATCGAGCGACTAAAACGGTACAATTTTTTGTCGTTGTGTGTGACTCCGGCCTAAAAGCCACAGTGGATCAGTCCTGCATGGAAGCAGCCAAGTCCAGCAATACACAGCAATCATGGTCCCCAAATAAGATCCCCTGACAGGTCAGACATCATCAACCAGACAGAACTTACACTGTGGTCTATATATAATGGCAGGTTTGGATCTTTGGTGACTTGTCACCTGATAGCACAGTGACTACTCCCGAGTCTCTCACAGTCACAGCAGGCTGCCCCGGCCGTCGCTCAATAAAAAAAAAAAAAGCACATTCTATTCTTACCTTGCCGACCGAGCTCCAGCGCTGAAGTTCCCTCCACAAGCGCGCACTCACCGGCGACTGACAATGATTGGCTGGCGGGCGGCGGCTGTTAACTATTGACGTGCGGGCGCCCGCACGTCAATAGCGTTAAACTGCCGCAGCGCGCCGCCGTCAGGGCAGTAATGCCCTGATGGCGGCCCTGTGGTGGGCCCACCCACACCACTGGGCCCTGGGCGGTAGCCCAGATTGACCCTATTATAATCTACCCCTATATTTGGGGCAGCACATTGTAAATGCTCCCAGCAACAGCTGGAGCTGGGAGGCATTTAGTTCAATGTATGTTCGCTTGCACAGCGTCTCCCAACCAATAGCTTGGAGATGTCTTGTATATGGCACCCTCCCCAATAGGGAGGTACCCGAGCAACCCCTATAGTTATGTTTTAGGTGGTTGTGTGTATGCAACTGTACTGTATGTTGCCAGGCCCCCCATCCCTAGTCTGATATAGTGTCCCCTGTGTCCTGTTATTAGTGCTCACTTCCTGTGACCGCTTTGGCAGTGTCCGTATCCCAAAATCGTATCTGTGGTACCAGTACCCTGCTGTTCCTTTTTACATAACATCCTCTCTATTTATGTATGGTGCCATCCTTTATTAAATATCCTCCTGTTATGTGGAGCGCCCTCCATTATTACATAATATCAACTCTTGTCATCTACAGCACCATCCCTTACATTGAGTATTCTCATTATTTTTGTTATTTGCAGCGCCCTCTCTTTATTACATAGAGTCCTTTCTTGTAAAATGACAGCTGATGGAACAGCATCTGACCGGAAGACCAGTATATCAGCCGCATCCATCACAAAAGAAGCTTTCCCATGCTCCATCAGCCGTAATTTCAGTTTAAACTTAACAAGAGCGGACGGTATGTAATAAATAACAGGGAGGTATAAATAACAAAAATAGTGAGAATCCGATATGTAAGGGATGGTGCTGTATATAACAAGAGGGAACTATGTGATAAGGGACAGTGCTATACATAAAGAGAGGGCACTGTGTAATAAGGGGCGGCAATATATATAATAAGAGGAGACTGTAAAAAAATATATATCTGTAGCTTGTTCGCCACAAAAGGAAGGGGGCCCAAACACATTTCCTGCACAGGTGCCCCAAGCTGTCTGTGTTTGCCCGTGAACGTACTGGTGACTGCAATGTACTGGTCACTACAGCGGCAGATTGCAATTTTCACTTAGCAACATTCATTCCTGCTTGTTTCTGGAAAATACCCATGGAGTCAAAATCACCACTACACCTGTAAATTCCCAAAGGGGTATAATTTCCAAAATGGGGACACTTGAGGGGATTCTGCTCTTCTAGCAATTAGGGACTTGGTATATGGAGTTGTAAACTTTTCTAGGAAAATCTGCGCTTCAGGAGACAAATAGCTCTCCGATCCTCCTGAGTCTCTCCGCATGGCTAAGTAATACAGTACAGTCACTAATGGGGTATTGCCATGTTCAGTAGAAATTGTGGGACAAATTTTGGTGCCATTTTTACCCACTTCTAGTGTGAAAATGTAAAATCTGGGGCTAAAACTAAATTTTGATAATAAAAATGTTATTTTTTTTCAGTGCTCAGTGCTATAAAATTCTGTGAAGCACCTGTGGTGTCAATATGATCACTGCACCCCTAGATGAATTCATTGAAAGGTGTAGTTTGTAAAATGGGGTCACTTATGGCAAGGATCTGCTGTACTGGCAACTCAGGGTCTCTCCCAGTGGGTCATAATACCTGCAAACCATTACAGTAAAATCTGGCGCTCCTTGCCTTCTGAGCTTTGCACTGTGCCTGAAAAATATTTCCTGATTACATGTAGAGTATTGGCGCACTCAGGAAAAAATGGGCCTCAGTTTGTTGTAAAAAATTTTACTATTAGCCTGTAGAAAACACAACATTTTTATGAGGAAAATGTGATTTTACTATTTTCACTGCTCAACATTATAAACTGGGGGTTCAAGGTGCTTACCATGCATCTACTGTAAATACATTTCTTGAGGGGTATATTTTTCAAAATGGGGTCACTTGTGGGGATTCAACTGTTTAGGCACATCAGAGGCTCTCCAAATGGGACATGTCCACTAATGATTCCAGGAAATTTTACATTCAAAAAGTCAAATGACGCTCCTTTCCTTCCGAGCTTTGCCGTGCACCCAAACAGTAGTTTTCTTCCTCATATTGGGTATCGGTGTACTCAGGAGAAATTGCACAACAAATTATATGGTGCAATTTCTCCTGTTACCCTTATGAAAATGCAATATTTTGTACTGAAAACATATTTATGGGGAAACTTAGATTTTTTTTTCCTTTTTATGGCTCAACGCATTAAACTTCTGTGAAGCACTTGAGGGTTCAATGTGCTCACCACACATCTAGATCTGTTCCCTGAGGAATCTAGTTCTCAAAATGGTGTCACTTGTGGGGGATTTTCACTGTTTAGGCATATCAGAGGCTCTCCAAACGTGACATTGCGTCTGACAATTGTTCCAGCAAATTTTGCATTCAAAAAGTCAAATGGCGCTCCTTCCCTTCTGATCTATGCAGTGCGTCCAGACAGTGGTTTTCTCCATCATATGAGGCATCGGCATGCTCAGGAGAATTTACACAACAAATTTTGGGGTCCATTTTTTTCCTGTTACCCTTTCAAAATAAAAAAAAAAAAGATCTGAAGTCAATTTTTTGTGAAAAAAAGTTAAATGTTATTCACATATTTATTTATTTTTCAAAAAATTCCTGTGAAGCACCTGAATGGTTAATAAACTTCTGGAATGTAGTTTTGAGCACCTTAAGGGGTGCAGTTTTTATAGTGGTGTCACTTTTGGGTGTCTTCTATTATATAGACACCTCAAAGTGACTTCAAATGTGATGTGGTCACTAAAAAAAATAGTTTTGTAACTTTTGATGGAAAAATGAAAAATTGCTGGTCAACTTTTAACCCTTATAACTTATAAAAAAAAATTTGATTTCATAATTGTGCTGATGTAAAGTAGACGTGGGAAATGTTATTTATTAACTATTTTGTGTGATATATCTCTGTGATATAAGGGCATGAAATATGTGAAATATTCAAAATTTTCACCAAATTTGTTTTTTTCACAAAAAGATGCAAGTCATACTAAAGAAATACGATAAACATGAAAAATAATCTCAGAATCACCGGGATCCATTGAAGCATTCCAGAGTTATAAACTCATAAATAGTGTTGAGCATTCTGATGCAGCAAGTATAGGGAATCGACCGATATTCGCGGTATCGGAATTCCGATGCTGAGTTCCGCTACTTTTGCTATATCGTATACCTGAATCGGAAGTTCTCATAATGCTATGAGAGGCTGTGTGATTTGATTCAGCCAATAAGGAATCCTAAGAAGTGTGGGCACATCCTGTAATGCTGCGGTCATGTTAACTAATGGCATGGCTGTGATTGGCTGCTGAAATGATGTCAGAATGCACTATAAAAGGCGCCGCCGCCATTTTGGTTTCACTCTGCTGTGAATTCAGTTAGGGACAGAACGCTGCTCTTCTGACTCTGAGGGACAGTTAGAGATTGCGATTTTGTGAATTGATCTTTAGGCAGGCTATTTTACATACTGCTGTGTAAAGCTTCATTTTGCCTTGCTGTGCTGTTTTCACAGCTCTCTGCAAGGTCTGTGTGTGAGTGCAGGTCACGCTGCAGTTTGGTCTGCATCCACTGCTGTTTGTAGTCAGCTGCACGTGTGTCACTGCCTCATCCTTTTTTTTTGTAATTGGTGCTGCTCCATTTAATTTCAATTAACTCTCATCTATTAGTGTGCGCGCTTCCATCCATATCCAAAACATTGGTTGCAAACACTATAGAATTATATAGCAGAGCCTTTCAGAGCTAGTGAACAGTTGTGTGCAGTGTTCACGGCTGTCTGTGAGGTCTCTCTGAGTGCAGCTCACGCTGAAGTTAGTTCTGCATCCACCGCTGGTTGTAGTCTGCTAAGCGTGTGTCACTGCCTCATCCTTTTTTTTTTTGTAATTGGTGCTGCTCCATTCAATTTCAATTAACTCTCATCTATTAGTGTGCCGCGCTTCCATCCGTATTAATACATTGGTTGCAAACACTATAGAATTACATATCGGAGCCTTTCAGAGCTAGTGAACAATTGTGTGCAGTGTTCACGGCTGTCTGTGAGGTCTCTCTGAGTGCAGCTCACGCTGAAGTTAGTTCTGCATCCACCGCTGGTTGTAGTCTGCTAAGCGGATGTCACTGCCTCATCCTTTTTTTTTTTTGTAATTGGTGCTGCTCCATTTAATTTAAATTAACTCTCATCTATTAGTGTGCCGCGCTTCCATCCGTATCCAATACATTGGTTGCAAACACTATAGAATTACATAGCGGAGCCTTTCAGAGCTAGTGAACAGTTGTGTGCAGTGTTCACGGCTGTCTGTGAGGTCTCTCTGAGTGCAGCTCATGCTGAAGTTAGTTCTGCATCCACCGCTGGTTGTAGTCTGCTATGCGTGTGTCACTGCCTCATCCTTTTCTTTTTTTGTAATTGGTGCTGCTCCATTCAATTTCAATTAACTCTCATCTATTAGTGTGCCACGCTTCCATCCGTATCCAATACATTGGTTACAAACACCATAGAATTACATAGCGGAGCCTTTCAGAGCTAGTGAACAGTTGTGTGCAGTGTTCACGGCTGTCTGTGAGGTCTCTCTGAGTGCAGCTCACGCTGAAGTTAGTTCTGCATCCACCGCTGGTTGTAGTCTGCTAATCGTGTGTCACTGCCTCATCCTTTTCTTTTTTTTGAAATTGGTGCTGCTCCATTCAATTTCAATAAACTCTCTCCTATTAGTGTGCCGCGCTTCCATCATTATCCAATACATTGGTTGCAAAAACTAGATAGGAGTAGATAGAGGAGCCTTTCTGCAGGATCAGCCAGATTAGTATTACCCTATTTTTTGAAGCCTTATCTATTGCATTCTAGTTTCCTGCATTGTAATAGCTACAAAAAGTTTGTGATACTATCGCTTGTACATATTTGGTCTCAATCACAACCTTTTTTTTCTGTGAAAAAAACAAAAAAGTTAATAAAGTTCACCAAACACTACACTTGACACTTGCTAGGCCACATTAGCTCATATTAAAGTGTAGTCCATACTTAATAAAGTTAGTGTTTCTTATACCTGTTAGCAGCTGTTCAGGAATAAGCACACTAAGGCCTTAGTACTTTTCTGCCTATCTTTATCAATCTACCAAGATGAAGAAGGCAGGGAGTAAGGCACGTGGTCGTGGGCGTGGAGTTTCAGCAGGGAGAGGACGTGGGGATTCTGTGCCTGCTGCGGCCACCAGTGACACAGCATCCACCAGTTTTCCCCGTGAACGGTCCTTTATGTGCAGCTTTGTAGAAGCTCGCCGTACCCCCCTGCTGCAGGAAAAACAAATTGAAGCCGTTGTCGGATGGATGGCAGCTAATGCATCGACTTCAATTGCTTCCACCTCCTCTCAGGACCAGAGCACTGAAAAGCAACCATCTGTCTCTTCACCACCTGCCAAATTGCCCAGGCAGTCAGAGAGCTCTGTACAGGAGCCAGCTCAGTCTCTACTTCTGTTCTCTGAATCTGTTGGCTTGGAAAGAGGGGCCCAGCCAAGCAACATTCTAGAATGTGAAGAAGAGGGAGTATGCAGTGATGCGCAACTGCTTTGTCTCTCTGAAACTGAAGAGGCGGGTGAGCCAGTGCCGATGGTCAGCACACCCCAGAACGCATCTGATGATGATGAGACTCAGGTGCCAGTTTCTGTTGCGCATGGTGCTGGCCAGACGACCCAGGAGAAGCAGGTGTTTGAAGAGGGTAGTGGAGATGATGAGGTCCTTGACCCATCATGACGTGAGGAACAGGAAGGTGGTGGGAGCAGCTCTGAGGAAGAGATTCCCCCAACGGTCCAAACAGGAGGGAGAGGTAGGGTGCAGCCTCGGTTGCCAGTAGCCTCCAGTTTGGCACCCGTTCGGAGCAGTTCTCTTCCAAAAGCCAAAACGGGCGCTCCCAGGACTTGCAGTGCGTGGTCCTTTTTTGACACAGTTGCAGATGACATTTGCTATGTCAAATGCAAGCTGTGTAATCAAAAAGTTAAAAGAGGTAAAAGTGTCAGCAACCTCAATACCACAAATATCTGGAAACATGTGTGGACCAAGCACGTGGTGGAGTTACAAAGACACACTGGAGACGTAGGCCAACCTACAGCACCACCTACATCTTCAGCTTGTGTTGTAGCCTCTTCCTCCAGCTCACAAACAGCTGGTTCGGCATCCTCACAGGATCGCCATGGAAGAACCTCTGGCACCAGTGTAATTCCACCCACAGCACCACGTTCCCAGTCATCCTCACACTCCCAGGCCACTGTACAGCCATTGGTATCACAGGCATGGGAGAAAAGGCGGCCCTACTCAGCAAACCATCCCCGAGCACAGGCTCTGAATGCTGGCTTTGCAAAACTCCTGTCCCTTGAAATGCTGTCATTCAGGCTGATGGAGACTGACACATTCCGTAACTTCATGGCATTTGGCAGTCCCACAATACAACGTGCCAACCGCTTTTATTTCAGCAGGCAAGCCGTCCCTGCCCTGCAAAAGCATGTGGAGGGAAAAATTAAACATGCGCTACTAAATGCCATCAGTAGCAAGGTCCACCTGACCACCGATGCGTAAACCAGTACCCATAGACAGGGACGATACCTTTGCCTCACTGCCCATTGGGTCGATGTTGTGGAGCCGGGTACAGATCTTGCTAGTGGCTCTGTACGTGTTTTGCCAACTCCAAAGATTGCAGGAATCCAGTCTGTACACATTGACTCCTCCTCCTACTCCAGTTCCTCAGAATCATCGCTGCAGGAGCCGTCACGGTCTACCTCCACATGGACCCGTGAATGCTTACCTGTTACGACTGATATGAGCACAGCGGTGGCCAAACGTCAACAGGCCGTCCTGAAAATAATTTCAATGGGGAATTGAAGCCACACAGCGCAGGAGCTCTGGAATGCCATCAAGCAGGAGAGCGACGTGTGGTTTGTGCCAGCGAATCTCCAGCCAGGCTTAGTAGTGTGTGACAATGGCCGAAATCTGGTGGCAGCTCTGGGCCTAGGCAACCTCACTCACATACCATGTCTGGCACATGTGCTCAACTTGGTCGTGCAGAGTTTTTTGAAGGACTATCCGGATCTTGATGCACTGCTGCACAAGGTCCGCCTAGAGTGCGCTCACTTGCGGCGTTCCAGCATGGCCAGATCGCACATTGCAGCTCTGCAACGCCGATTCCGCCTTCCGGAACATTGCATCATATGTGACCTACCCACCCAGTGGAATTCCACGTTACATATGTTGGAGCGGTTGTGTGAGCAGCAGGCAGCAGTAATGGAGTACCAGCTGCATCAGGCGCAATCAACTCGCAATTTGCGCCGTTCACACTTCACCACCACTGAGTGGGCCTCTATGAAGGACATCTGCCACGTTTTGCGTGCGTTTGATGACTCAACGTGGATGGCGACTTCAGATGATGCACTAGTCAGCATGACTGTCCCCCTTATCTGCCTGCTTCAAAAAACACTGCAAGCACTAAGGGATGAGGTTTTGGAAGAGGTGGAGGATGAGGAGTCGCAAATTCCATCACCTTCTGGACAGTCTGTGCAACGTGGTTCCTCACAAAGGCCTAGGCAGGGGACACTTTGTGAGGAGGATGAGGAGGAGTCAATGGAGGAGGAAGACATCGCTCCAGAGGAGGGAGGTACACAATGCTCTAGTAGTCAGTATGTAGAGCGAGGGTGGGGTGATGCAGAGCAGGCAGAGATGACGCCTCTTGCAGGGGACAGCGTTTATTGGCCAGTTGGGAGTCTGCAGCACATGGTTGATTTCATGCTGCAGTGCCTGAGAAACGACCGCCGCATTGCCCACATTCTCACCACGTCTGATTATTGGGTGTACACCCTCCTAGACCCTCGCTACCGGGACAACTTACAAAGCCTCATAACACCGTTGAACCGGGAGCGTAAAATGCGGGAGTACCAAGACACATTGGTGCATTCCATCATGTTCTCCATTCCAGCCGAGAGCACTGCTGCTAGTGCTTTACAAAGCAGCTCTGTGTGTCGAGGCAGTGGAGGAAGCTCGGCACCAAGAGGGAGCAGAAGCAGCGCCTCTGCACAGGGCAAGACCAGTATGGCCCAAATGTGGCGAAGTTTTGTCACCGCCACAAATGTCTACACCATCACAGACGGCTCCAGTTAGCAGGAGGCAACGTTTCCGTCAGATGGTGACAGACTACATGTCTTGCCCTCTCAGTGTACTCCCAGACTGCTCTTCCCCATTCAAGTTTTGGGTCTCTAAGCTGGATACATGGCCAGAGCTTAGCCAGTATGCATTGGAGGTGCTGGCTTGCCCTGCTGCTAGTGTATTATCGGAGCGCGTCTTTAGTGCCGCAGGTGGTGTACTAACAGACCGTCGCATGCGACTATCCTCCGATAACGTTGACCGGCTTACTTTTCTGAAAATGAACAAGGCATGGATCTCGCCTGAATTTGCCTGTCCGGTTTCAGATTAAATAACTGGTTGGCAACAGTATCCATGTCTCCTGTTCTGTTCATGTTTCTACCACCTGAACTGTACTCCCTGGGCTCCAACACTGCCAGTTGCTGCTCAGAAGTGCCGTCTGCACAGAGAAAAACACAAGCTCCTGTGTTAGTGGGGTTCAGTAACACCAGCTGTTCCCCTGCTGTGTGACCGGCAATAAGTCTCCTGCTCCCTCCACATGCAGACAACATCAGATGTCTAACTTGCTCCACATAGGGAAGAGCCTACACCCTGATTGATATGCTCAAAACCAGAAAAAACGGCAGCTTTCCAACCATAAAATGATGAATTGTAGTCCCAAATATGTCCAAATATACATTTTCAATATAAGCGCATATATGCACATGGCGACTACAAATGCTAACCAAAAAGCCTACACAGGGTGTAAGGGTTGAAATGAATGCATACAAGTACATTTCATAATCCATTAGTGCTGCTTAAGGAACGGTATCTACACCTGTAATATAGTGCAGACAATGGATGTAGGACTAGTCATCATCATCATTACTTACATATGTGACAGTAAAAAAAACACAGATTGCGGACAACTGTAAGTTCACACCCCATATATGAAAGTTCCTGCATCTAATCATGATAATAAGGCGCAATAATCATGCATAACCTATAAAAAGTGCATTGTACATAGTGAAAATAGCAATGTATACCTGCAAGTGCATGTGAAACAACGCCAACAGGTACAAAAGGTTTATGCTATCTAGGTATCACAGTGCATAGCGAATGATAGACAATAGCGATATAATACTGTACCTCAATAAAGGCAGCGGCACCCCTCATGCTTCTTTTTCTTGTAGCCTCTTCAAGAGGGGACGTGCGTGTATGGTTGTTAATAGGTGCATGTTTATAGAGGAAATCATTAATGATGGCGGCTTTGAAGGGGCGCTACCGCTGAAGAACGCTGCTTAACGTCACTGCAAGTCAGCGTCATCTGACGGACAGCTGCTCCCCTACCCAACGCGTCACAGCAGGAATGCAGTGTGGATGGACAAACCGGCGTGCAAGCATACATGCACTTCCCCTCTTCAACAAGCTACAAGCGAAACGCGCATGAGTGTTGCCGCAGCCTTTATTGAGGTAGAGTATTATATCGACATTCACCATCCATGACTATGCACGCTGATACATAGATAGCATATACCATTGTTATCCGTTGGCGTTGTTTCACCTGCAGTTGCAGGCACACATAGCAATTTTCACTATGCACGATGAACTTTTTCTAGGTTATGCTTGATCATTGATTATTGCGCCATATTATCATGATTACATGCTGGACATATAATATATGGGGTGTCAACTAACAGTTTTCCTCAATGACTGTATTTTTAAATGTCACATATAACTTGTAACTTTTTCATTCCATCTTCTCTTTTACACAGCGCCTCCCAGTGGCAAGCTTTGCCTTTTTTCCAAGCGCTTTCTACATCGACTCACAGGTATTTGTCTCTATACCTCTAGGTCCCTTTCTCTGCTTCTATTATTTCTTACTCCACTTTCACAATCATGCTCTCATTTCCATTTCTTCAGTTTCAATTTTCTGTGGTGAGTCCCTGGTCCCTGATCCACAGCTCCAGGGTCTTCTCCCATTTACCCAGGGTATTATACATTCAGGTAATTATGGATCTTTTCCCTACCCTATTTTTTCATTTATTTATTTTTTTTTCCATTTTTTCATTTTATCTTTGGTCTGGTAAAAAATTGCAACTCTTTACATATATGTCCGTATATTTCTTTTTAGCAGTCACTGAAGGTTATACTTCATTAGTCCAGGTATTCAGCATTTGTCTTACCTTTCAATGCTTGTTGTTTTCTCACTATTTACCTTTCTCTCTTTTAGTATCACGCAATCGCTCATATTACTCCACCTTGAAACCACAAGATCTACTATGGAATAACTTGGTATCCTTTTCTTTTCCTCTATATGCTGTAAGCTTTTCAGGGGATATAGCTCTGGGATCGCCGTCCGGGTAGACGGAGTGGCACGGAAACAGTTCATTCACAGACAGCAGTTCTGGTAAAAACTGGCCGCAACCAGTTTTATTAAAGTCCACAGCAAACAGAACATAATCAAAACCAAATCATAAACATAAGCCCTGGGCTTGTCCAGCCACTTACTACACTTAGATAGATTTCCCTCTCTATCCGGGTCCAGACTCTAACAGCCTGTCCCCAAAACAACACATATGTTCAGCATTTACCAGCATGGAGTTTCACAGAGTCTCCTCCTTGTGTCTGAAGGCATATCCCACGTCCAGACTTGAGAGAGCTCCAATCCTTTTCAGCAGCTATCCGCATGGATTCTCACAGAGACTACTCCTGTGTCCGGGGTACATCGAGCACCCAGACTGAGACAGCTCATACTCCTGGAGACTCCTTCTTGTGCCTGGACTCCTTGTCCAGACTAAGCGAGCTCTCTGTCTGTGTTCGCTGACACCTACTTCTGGTCTCCTAATTAACAGCTGAGTGGTTTCAGGCCTGAGCTGCAAGTGTGTACTGAATGCAAGGTGTAGTGACCTTTCTCTACCACTAGGTTTACAAAGCCATACATTTCCCTTATACCAGTCAGCAAAGTATCTAGGTGAAATGTACACCCCATTCAACACACATACTCTCACTGTCTCACATATCCCCCCCCTCTTCTCCAGACCGGAGGGCTGGTCATCCAGACCGGAGGGCTGGTCAACAATCCAAAAGAGACAGTGAACTCTGGACCAGTCATGGCCCTCATCAGCTTCATCTTCACTACTGTCATCTGTATCTTCACTTTAGCCATAGCCAACATCAGCTTCTCTTCATCTGAAGCATCCGCACTACCCTGTACCCTCCCAGGCCTATGCTCTCTGCGGGCCTCGGGTATCCTGCACTGTTTCATGTTGACCTTAGGGCCGGGCTCAGTTTCGATATTGTGCCTGGCCAGAGAAGTACGACCCGGCACATCAGAACACTTCTGCTGACTCTTCCTCAGAAACTCACGTACCTGTCATGGGTGCATCGCCACGAGGATCGTCGCGATTGCACATTCTGACTTCTCGCAGCTGAGTTGCTGTTACTTTGTGTTTGGTAATGAGAGAGTTAATTTTACCTAGCTCTTTGCTAAGACTAGGTCCAGCCTCGCCCGGCTGCTTTTGATTATGTTCTAATTAGCTTCCTTTATATCCCTGCCAGTCTGGGTGTTAGATGCCGGTGAAAGCCTTCATGTAGTCTAGCAGACTGGATCGGTTCTGAGAATACTTAAGCTAAGAGCTCCTTAGTTGTTTTTACTCTTATAGCTTATAGTTTATCTCTGAGACCTTAGGTGTTCCTACTGTGTGTGAGTGTTGTATGTAAGACTTTATTTACTTTATGTCTTGTCTTTCTTGTATGTCTTTCTGTTCATTAACCGTTACCTGTTCATTCCCTTTGGTGGTAATCAGGGTCCTTCTTAGGACTAGATTACAGTTGGCAGGGATTGATAGGAGACAGGGTTTACGCTGGTGGCCTGGACCTCTGTACCTTTAACAGTACCTCCAGGTAGAGGGATTAGTTAGGACCCCAGTTTAGGGTCAGCATAGACCCCGGTCACCCTCTAGCCAGAGACAGCGTATAACGGATTCCGTATTGACCCACTGGACATTCTGTCAGGTAATTCTATGTTATCATATATCTATGCGCATGTTATATAGTATGTTGCCCTTTTGATATAGATTACTGTCATCACATATATATATCTGCTATACAGCGTGACGTTTTCACCGGCCCATACTAAAGATTCTCCCCAGCTGTCATGGATCCAGTAGCCCAGCTGGCCCGGCAGTTGCAGGGGTTGTCCATGGAGTTGGCAGACATTAAGTCCAAGGTTCTGTCCCCCCCGGAGCAAACCAGATCTGAACCTAAGGTTGCTCTTCCGGACAGGTTCACTGGTGGGCGGGACAAATTTTTTACTTTCCGGGAGGCATGTAAATTGTACTTTCGGCTGCGGCCTCGGTCATCTGGGAGTGAAGAGCAGAGGGTGGGAATTGTTATCTCGCTCTTACAAGGGGACCCTCAATCTTGGGCGTTCTCTATTCCTCCAGGCTCCCCAGATCTCCAGTCAGTGGATCGATTTTTTACTACCCTGGGTCTGGTATATGATGATCCGGATCGAGTTTCCCTTGCTGAAACAAAGTTACGTAAAATACGGCAAGGAAATCGTCCAGCGGAGGAATATTCTTCTGAGTTCCGTAGATGGGCAACAGATACTCAGTGGAATGACCCAGCTCTTAGGAGCCAGTTTTGTCAAGGGTTGTCTGACAAATTAAAAGATGTGTTGGCTCAGTATGATTCTCCTCCATCACTGGAGGCTGCTATGGCCCTCGCTATTCGCATTGATAGATGAATTCGGGGAAGACGCGAGGTAACTCCGCCTCCCGTGATGACTCCACCTACTACTAAAGTCCCTTATACTGAGGTTCCCCTGGTCTGTTCTGAGGAACCCATGCAGTTGGGAGGGACATCTTTTTGTAGTAGGGAACCGGCGGTGCACCGCAAGACTAGAAGGTGTTTCTTTTGCGGGAGAGAGGGACATTTTGTTGGGGGGTGTCCATCCCGGGCCTCTTTGAGCAAAGGAGTTAACCTGGGAGTGTGTATTTCGTCCCCAAATCCCTCTCAGTTTCTCGTGCCTGCGGAGGTGGTGATTGGTACTAGAACTGAGAGGATTTCTGTTTTTCTTGATAGTGGGTCCGGGGCTAATCTGGTGGACGCTCGGTTTGCCCAGGTGCATGGTATGCAACTGAGTGTTTTGGCCAAACCGTCCCTATAGTCTCTATTAATTCTAGACCTCTCGGTCAAGGTTGCTTGGTACAAGCTGTTCATAACATAGATCTTCGAGTAGGGGCAATACATAAAGAGCAATTGTCTTGTTATGTGTTGGAGGGTCTACCTACTCCTATTGTGTTGGGACTTCCTTGGTTGGCTAAACATAACCCATTGATTGATTGGCAATCCGGAAAGATAAGCCAGTGGGGTGAATTTTGCAGGAATAACTGCATGAGCACGGTCATCGGTGCGGTTGTGCCTAGGACTTTGTCTCCTTTTCTGGAGGACTTTGGGGAGATGTTCTCAGAGGAGGGGTGTAAAGAGTTACCTCCTCATCGCGCATATGACTGCTCAATAAAGTTGCTTCCTGATGCCTTATCTCGTACTTTCCCAGGGGCCGGGAGACGGATGATCCGGTTCCTATTCCTCAGGAGGGAGTTGTAGTGTCAGCTGTATGCTCTGAGCTTGAGGGGGAGGTATTGGGGGCTCAGGGGGACGCCCCTGTGGGACTTTCAGGGAGACTGATAGTTCCAGATCGGTTAAGACTGAAGGTTACGGGAACCGTTACAAACGGATGGCTGATAGGGGGAGAGTTTCTGGTCTAGATCTGAAGGTGAACGATCTGGTTTGGTTGTCTACCAGGAATTTAAAACTTAAAGTTTCCTCCTGGAGGTTGGGTCCCAGATTCATCGGGCCGTACAGGATCAGTTCCATAATTAATCCTGTGGCATTTCGTTTGGACCTCCCTCCTACGTTTAAAATTCATAATGTGTTTCACAAGTCATTACTTAAAAAGTATGTGGCACCAGTCATACCGTCACCTCTACCTCCTCCTTCAGTGGTGGTCAATGATAACGTGGAATTTCATGGGTCGAAAATCATTGACTCACGTCTCAGTCGTCGGTCCCTTCAGTACCTGGTTCATTGGAAGGGGTATGGTCCTGAGGAGAGGACGTGGGTCCCTGCGTCGGAGGTTAACGCAGATCGATTGGTTCGGACCTTCCACACAACTTACCCGGGCAGACCTGGCCTTGAGGGTCCGGAGGCCCCTCGTAGAAGGGGGGTACTGTCATGGGTGCATCGCCACGAGGATCGTCGCGATTGCACATTCTGACTTCTCGCAGCTGAGTTGCTGTTACTTTGTGTTTGGTAATGAGAGAGTTAATTTTACCTAGCTCTTTGCTAAGACTAGGTCCAGCCTCGCCCGGCTGCTTTTGATTATGTTCTAATTAGCTTCCTTTATATCCCTGCCAGTCTGGGTGTTAGATGCCGGTGAAAGCCTTCATGTAGTCTAGCAGACTGGATCGGTTCTGAGAATACTTAAGCTAAGAGCTCCTTAGTTGTTTTTACTCTTATAGCTTATAGTTTATCTCTGAGACCTTAGGTGTTCCTACTGTGTGTGAGTGTTGTATGTAAGACTTTATTTACTTTATGTCTTGTCTTTCTTGTATGTCTTTCTGTTCATTAACCGTTACCTGTTCATTCCCTTTGGTGGTAATCAGGGTCCTTCTTAGGACTAGATTACAGTTGGCAGGGATTGATAGGAGACAGGGTTTACGCTGGTGGCCGGGCACCTCTGTACCTTTAACAGTACCTCCAGGTAGAGGGATTAGTTAGGACCCCAGTTTAGGGTCAGCATAGACCCCGGTCACCCTCTAGCCAGAGACAGCGTATAACGGATTCCGTATTGACCCACTGGACATTCTGTCAGGTAATTCTATGTTATCATATATCTATGCGCATGTTATATAGTATGTTGCCCTTTTGATATAGATTACTGTCATCACATATATATATCTGCTATACAGCGTGACAGTACCTCCTGTCCTTGGTGCACTGACCATGTGTCACCAACTATCACAGAAGGTATAGGGGGTTTTTCACTTTTCTCTAGTTCCCCTTGAACCCTCTTTAGCACATCTATTTTCTTGAATATCGGTTGACTCATAAAGTGTATTTCACAGACCTTAAGCTCCTCTGCCATGGTTTCTGACCATTTTAAGCTACACTGTTCAAATGATTGGGACTGTAGAAGGAGCTGATCGTTTTTCCTTTGCAGTACACATAATTCATCCGCTAAGTCTCCAGCTGAATTGTAATGTTCTACCGTGACAACAGCATTCTTATATAGAGCCTTAGACTTATTGAGCAGCATTTGCTCTTGCAACGAAGAGATTCCCTGTATCCTTCCTTTTACTTCATTGACCTTCTCACGAAGATGCTCATGGCTTTCATCACACTCCTTCATCACAGTTTGGAGTTTTTTCTGAGAAGTCATCAATTCATCTGGTACCTGTTGGACGTCTTTTATGTCTTCGGCCCCTTCTTCAGGCTCTTCTGGTAGAACATGCTCAGAAGCCCTACCGTCAGTCTTACATTCCAACTCTTCAGTCACATCATTATGGTCTCCAATATTTCCATTTATTCCGGCTTTCAAGTTCTCCTTGATAGCTGCATCTGTATACTCAGAACCCGCCGGATTCTTCTCTTCCACCACGTTCTGCATCCCATCTGAGCTCCCGTGTGTCTGCAGCGGCAACGGAGTGACACATCGCTTTTCCCATCTGTTGGGACGTGGCTCCGATGTAGACTCCATGAAAGTGCGCTTGAGCTCACCAATGCCAGCCTGATGTCTCAAAATCTCATCTTGTGATTTATCAGATCCTTGGTGTCACTCGGGAACACCGCTGGGGCTCCGGGCGCCGAACTTCCAGCCTGAGCTTCACGAGTTGCAGCTACTGATCCGAACCGTAACCCGTCCACGCCGCTGTCTTCGGCAGAAACAGATTCCTGGACAGAGTCAGTCCCCATATCTTCAGTCTTGTTCCTCACAGCTTCACTTGAGACCTCAGCTTCTGATGAGGCATCTGGCTTGGTGACTACCACTTCTATGGCTCCTTCCAGCTCTGCAGCATCTCCCTCAGAGTCCCTGGCATGATGCAGATCCACACCACACGTCGACAACTTCCCACTTCCAACAGCCTCCACTTGTGCTGTGTTCAGTCTCAGAGTCCTGCCTTCAAAGCTCAGCTCTCCTCCTTTCACCTTAGTCTTCGCCAGGGAACCGGCCAACTGTAAAACATCTTCAGATGCCATCTTCTGTCCGGCTGTAAGGTCAGCATCAGCTTTCTTCTCAGGACTCTCAACCTCCTCTGCTACCATGCCTTCCTCATTTGCACTGGTTGCTTTATTGTCATCAGATGATTCACTATCACTACCACTATCCCTGTCTGACCCCTTTTTCTCAGCCACATCCGGCTCACTTTCAGGGTTATACAATTCATTCTCATTCTCATCCTGCTCACTTTCAGGGTTATACAATTCATTCTCATTCACATCCTGCTCACTTTCAGGGTTATACACTTCATTTTCATTCACATCCTGTTCACTATCAGGGTTATACAATTCATTCTCATTCACATCTTGATCTGGAACCTTAGTTAACATGTCATCCACAACATTAACTTCACCATCTGGTCCCTGGTTTCCCTCAGGTGGTCCCTCAAGTATGTGACTATGTGACAACCTCAGCACTATACTTCCATATAGCTCAGGTACCAGGAGCTGGCTCACGACCTCTCCCTGGACTTCAGTGTCCCTATACAACAGGTTATTGTTTATGGCAACATG
The DNA here is from genome assembly GCA_033576555.1 of Oophaga sylvatica. Lineage (NCBI taxonomy): Eukaryota > Metazoa > Chordata > Amphibia > Anura > Dendrobatidae > Oophaga > Oophaga sylvatica. The sequence goes on from JARQOD010008021.1 coordinate 19,893, forward strand.
AGGAAACCTCTCCTCAGAGCCAGGTTCTTGGGAAACCTCATTTAGAACATTTATATTTTCCTGTGCCTTTTTAAGAGAGGGGTCTCGCCACTGCTCACTCTCAAAATTGTCACAGGACACAGGTAAGTCAGGGACACTCGGTTCCCGAGAACCACCATCCTCGTCTCCCAACATCACCGGCAAAGGAATTTCATCACTATCACAGTCATCATTATTATCAATATCATTATCATGATTATGATCAGTATCATCATCACTATCATGATCATCATCATTATTATTATCAGCATCAGCATCATTATCATGGTCATCATCATTATCATGATCATCATCATCATTATCATTATCATCATCATCATCATCATTATCACATAAGTTTAACGGCCCACTAGCATTGTGTTCCGCCCCTCGGGACTGCGCACCCTCAGTAGGAGCTTCATCACACTGTCCATCAGAAACATTTTTCCCCCAGAGATCCTTAGACCGGGGAAAGTCATTACCCAATATAACGGGGTGCACCAGGTTCTTCACTACCCCCACTTCACATGAAACCTCCTCGCGTTTGGGAATCAAGTCCACGACAGTCTCTGGGTAGACTTTGGTGTCTCCATGGACGCACACCACACTCAGGTGTTTATCAGGGATAAAGTCCCTATCAATCAGGCTGTCCCATACGGAAGTCACTGGACTCTCTGAGTCCAAGAGGGCCTGTGCTGGGCAGTCATTTACAACCACCAGGGACCCCTGTGGTCCAGTCTCTTCGGCTGAGGTGGACACACACACAGGCTCTGCGCAGGGAGAGAGGGATCCGCCAACATCACAACACATAGGCTCCCCCTCTATTGGACAGTTGGCTGCAATTTCACGACATCTCCAACACTGTCCATCACACTTTCCCACCCATATGTCCCCTCGGGCCAGAACCCGCTTATCAGCACACCCCATGTCCCCAACAGCTGGAACGCTCTTACCGGGAGAGTTCGGCGTCCAGGAACTCTGAAGTGACGACCTCTCAGACGGCTGGTCACGGAGGCAGCCTTTGGTAGCGGAGGCCCTCTCCCTCAGGCTGACCAGACGAGTGGCGTCCTGGTGGTCTCGTTGTCCGACCTCCGGCTGTACCTCAGGAGGACGTGCGCGGGTGTAGCGGTCCACTATCACCCCCTTTCCCCCATGAGCAGGGTTGCCGACGGCAAACTCCCAACTGCATCTCCAGTCATGGACTCCTCTGGCATGGACTGCCACCGTAACACCCAGCCGGGCAAGAATCTCCGCTTTCAGCTTGGCATAGTCTTGGCTGTCCTGCTCGCTCAGGTCAGCATAGGCCCTTTGGGGTTCTCCAATCAGATAGGGTGCGACCATCATGGCCCATTCAGATAGTGGCAGATTCTCCTTCTCTGCCAGTCCCTCAAACATAGTGAGATATGCCTCCACATCGTCACGAGGCGTCATCTTTTTCAGGGTCCGTCTTACCACCTTCTTTACAGCGGACAATGCAGGTGACTTTGCAACATTACTTTGGGACGATGCGCTGCAAGTCTTTTGTAGTGCTGCAACCTGCTCAAAAAACAACCGGTTATTCTCCTGCTGCTGCCTGCAGGAATTGCTGCTGGGCCTGCTGCATGCGCTGCTGGTGCTGCAGGTGCTGCCGCTCCATGCTCTGCTGCATGCTCCGCTGGGCCTGGACCAGGTACTCAACGAGCTCCTCCATACTGCCGGACTTATCTGTCTCAACCACAGCAGTCTTATGTTGCACATTAACTTGCGCCATTTGTTCAAACAGCGCCTCCATGCTGTCATCCATGCTGTCAGACTTCTCTGTCTCAACAACGGCAGTCTTCACTCAAGACATACACACTCCACAGTCTTTTCCACAGAAAATTCAGCTTTGCTGTGCAGACACTCTTTTTTTTTTTTTCTCTGCAAATTCTATTAGGGCCACTATCTCTTTAAGACTGCTCCAACAGACGTTTCTCCTTTATTGACACTTTTTTTTTTTTTCTTTCTCTGCTGCTGCTTCAACAGACTTCACCTTTTATTGCTGTCTCTCGCCACTGTGCTGCACGCACATTCCAGCACCAATTGTAAGCTTTTCAGGGATATAGCTCTGGGATCGCCGTCCGGGTAGACGTGGCACAGAAACAGTTCATTCACAGACAGCAGTTCTGGTAAAAACTGGCCGCAACCAGTTTTATTAAAGTCCACAGCAAACAGAACATAATCAAAACCAAATCATAAACATAAGCCCTGGGCTTGTCCAGCCACTTACTACACTTAGATAGATTTCCCTCTCTATCCGGGTCCAGACTCTAACAGCCTGTACCCAAAACAACACATATGTTCAGTAGTTACCAGCATGGAGGTTCGCAGAGGCTCCTCTTTGTGTCTAAAGGCATATCCCACGTCCAGACTTGAGAGAGCTCCCCTCCTATTCAGCAGCTATCCGCATGGATTCTCACAGAGACTACTCCTGTGTCCGGGGTACATCGAGCACCCAGACTGAGACAGCTCATACTCCTGGAGACTCCTTCTTGTGCCTGGACTCCTTGTCCAGACTAAGCGAGCTCTCTGTCTGTGTTCGCTGACACCTACTTCTGGTCTCCTAATTAACAGCTGAGTGGTTTCAGGCCTGAGCTGCAAGTGTGTACTGAATGCAAGGTGTAGTGACCTTTCTCTACCACTAGGTTTACAAAGCCATACATTTCCCTTATACCAGTCAGCAAAGTATCTAGGTGAAATGTACACCCCATTCAACACACATACTCTCACTGTCTCACAATGCTCATATAAGTACTTTATCACAATCATTATTCATACTTCTGTTTAACTCCTTAACCATGTGTTCCTCTCAGCACCTTTTAATCAGTGGGCTTGTGCTCATCCTTGTTCCTTTTGGGTGATTTGGATTGAACTCACATTTGCTGTTATTGTTGTTATTTTTTATGTATTTCCAATGTATTGACTATCACTTTTATATTTTGAACCACAATTTATATGCATTTATGACATGCACTGTTCTTGATTTTTTACGTTTCTGTATTTATTTTCATCGTTCCTTTGACATTTATTCTGATGAAGGTCCCTTTATTGGACTGAAAACGTTTAATTGTTTCATGTCTGGATGCATCTTCATTAAATGATTTTTCGTGTCACAATTTGAGTGCCAAGTTTTTTTGAACTACATTTACCAGGCTGGATACCTGACTTGTGCACCTATTCTCACTTTAGTTGAGTGCCGTGGTTTTTTCTACATGTCCCAGTACCGTCAGCTGGTCCTCGGTTGTGCCATTGGCTCTGTTCCTTCTGCTGCCCTCCGGGTTCCAGTACCGTCAGCTAGTTCCTGGCAGTGCCTTTGGCCTAGGTGCCTCCATCTCGGTATCCGAGTTCCTCCTTGGTCCTTGGTAGTGCTTTCTAGCACAGGTACCTCCTGCTTAGTAACCGTGTCCCAGTACCGTCAGCTGGTCCTCGGTTGTGCCATTGGCTCTGTTCCTTCTGCTGCCCATCCGGGTTCCAGGACAGTCAGCTGGTTCTCGGCAGTTACTCAGCCTTCTTGTACCTTCTGCTACATTTCCAAGTTGAAGATTTTTTAAATGGTTTTTGGTAATCACTCTGGATCTCCCTGACGACTACCCTGAAGACGACGACCCCAAGGACGACGACCATGAAGACGACGAACCTAAACAACACACCAAAGAAGAACAAAAAGATTACCCAGATGAAGATGACCAACAGGACAAAGAACATGAAGACAACCACCAAGATACAGAACAGGAGATAGAAGAACAAGAAGCAGAACAAAAAGCAGAAGAACAAAAAGCAGAAGAACATTAAGCATGACACAAAAAATCAGAGCAAAAGATATGCTCTAAATTATAAGCAGAAGAAGACTAAGCAGTGTATGGGGGTGAGTCCGTTCCTCCTCGTGGTACCCTGGAAAATGCCTGCTGCTGCAGGCCAAACTGAACACGGACAAATACTGTTGTAAACCTTTTGTGACTGCGAGAACGGAAGGTGTAATATTCAAAGTTTTAGAGATTACAACTACAGGAATGCCTGTCACAAATAAGAATATGATGAAGAAGATGAATAGGAAGAAGATGAAGAGGTAGAATATGAAGAAGAATAATAGTTTAATAAGAAGAATATGAAAAATGTAAAAAAAAGATAAATAGGGTGAAGAAGTTGATGAAAAAGATGCTGCTGCTGAGGATCATGAAGGAGAAAGTGTGGGAGAAGTAAAAAAGAAGGTGAAGAGCATGGAAGTAGTGAAACATACATATGTGCCAAAATAAAAAAAAGGTTAACAACATAGTCAATTTCTTTGTAACTCCGAACGTCCGAAATTTTTTTTTTTTTCCTGCTATTCCATTTGATTGGGCTAAACCTCTATGCCTTTAATGTCTCCTCCACCTCCCCCAATACATTCTACATTATTCTTAGTTGTTTTCCTTCATGTACAATTAACCTACAAGGAAAGAAAGGGGGTATTTTAATTCCGATATTTTTGTCCCATTGACTTGCATTGGTTTCCGGTATCGGAATCGGCGATATCCGATATTTTTTGAGTATCGGTCCGATCCAATCCGATCCGATATTTCCAATATCGGAAAGTTTCGCTCAACACTAGAGTTGAGCGATACTTTCCGATATCAATAAGTATCGGATCGGAATTGGTATCGCCGATACCCAAAAAGTATCGGCGATACCCGATACCGATACCGGAAATCCAATGTAAGTCTATGGGAACAAAATATTGGAATTAAAAAAAAAACATTCTTGCCTTGTTGGTAGAGTTGAGCGATACTTTCCGATACCAATAAGTATCGGATCGGAATTGGTATCGCCGATACCCGAAAAGTATCGGCGATACCCGATACCGATACCGGAAATCCAATGTAAGTCTATGGGAACAAAATATCGGAATTAAAAAAACCCCATTCTTGCCTTGTTGGTTAATTGTACATGAAGGAAAACAACAAAGAGTAATGTAGAATGTATTGGGGGAGGTTGAGGAGACATTAAAGGCATAGATGTTTAACCCAATCAAATGGAATAGCATAAATATTTTTTTTTTTAAAGATGTTCGGATTGACGAAGAAATTGACAATGTTGTTAACCTTTTTTCTATTTTGGCAAATATGTATGTTTCACAACTTCCATGCTCTTCACCTTTTTAACTTTTGCCACACTTTCTCCTTCATAATCTTCAGCAGCATCATCTTTTTCATCCAATTATTCTTCATTTTCACCTTCTTTATCTTCTTCTTAAACTTCTTGCTATTCATCTTTTTGTTAACATTACTCATATTGTTCTTATTAAACTATTATTCTTCTTCATATTCTACTTCATCTTCATCTTCTTCATCATATTCTTATTTGTGACAGAGATTCCTGTACTTGTAATCTGTAAAAGTATGAATTTTTCTTCCTTCCGTTCTTGCTGTCACAAAAGATTTAAATTACAACAGTATTTGTCCGTGTTCAGTTTAGCCTGCAGCAGCAGGCATTTTCCAGGGGCACCACGAGGAGGAATGGACTCACCCCCATACACTGCTTAGTCTTCTTCTGCTTATAATTTAGAGCATATATTTAGCTCTTCATTTTGGTCTTATACTTCATGTTCTTCTGCTTTTTGATCTTCTGTCTCTTGTTCTGTATCTTGTAGTTTGTCTTAACCTTCTTTGTCCTGTTGGTGATCTTCTTCTGGGTAATCTTTTATTTCTTCTTTGTGATGATTCAGGCTGGTTGGCTTGATGCTCGTCGTCCTTGTGGTCGTCATCTTCTTCGGGGTGGTCATCAGGGTCGTCGTCTTCATTGTTGGAGATCCAGAGTGATTACCCAAAAAAACATTTAAAAAATCTTCAATTTGTAAATGTAGCTGAAGGTACAAGAAGGCTGACTAACTTCCGTGAACCAGCTGACGTTACTGGAACCCGGACGGGTATCAGATGGTACAAGAGACAATGGAAGTAACGAGGACCAGCTGACTGTGCTGGAACCCGGAGGGGCAGCAGAAGGAAAAGAGCCAATTGCACAACCGAGGACCAGCTGACGTTACTGGGACACGGTTACTAAGCAGGAGGTACCTGTGCTCCAAAGCACTACCAAGGACCAGCAGACGTTGCTGGAACTCGGATACCGAGATGGAGGCACCTAGGCCAAAGGCACTGCGGAGAACCAGTTGATGGTACTGGAACCCGGACGGGTAGCAGAAGGTACAAGAGCCAATGCAAGTAACGAGGACCAGCTGACTGTGCTGGAACCCGGAGGGGCAGCAGAAGGAAAAGAGCCAATGGCACAACCGAGGACCAGCTGACATTACTGGGACACGGTTACTAAGCAGGAGGTACCTGTGCTCCAAAGCACTACCAAGGACCAGCAGACGTTGCTGGAACTCGGATACCGAGATGGAGGCACCTAGGCCAAAGGCACTGCGGAGAACCAGTTGACGGTACTGGAACCCGGACGGGTAGCAGAAGGTACAAGAGCCAATGCAAGTAACGAGGACCAGCTGACTGTGCTGGAACCCGGAGGGACAGCAGAAGGAAAAGAGCCAATGGCACAACCGAGGACCAGCTGACATTACTGGGACACGGTTACTAAGCAGGAGGTACCTGTGCTCCAAAGCACTACCAAGGACCAGCAGACGTTGCTGGAACTCGGATACCGAGATGGAAGCACCTAGGCCAAAGGCACTGCGGAGAACCAGTTGACGGTACTGGAACCCGGACGGGTAGCAGAAGGTACAAGAGCCAATGCAAGTAACGAGGACCAGCTGACTGTGCTGGAACCCGGAGGGGCAGCAGAAGGAAAAGAGCCAATGGCACAATCGAGGACCAGCTGACATTACTGGGACACGGTTACTAAGCAGGAGGTACCTGTGCTCCAAAGCACTACCAAGGACCAGCAGACGTTGCTGGAACTCGGATACCGAGATGGAGGCACCTAGGCCAAAGGCACTGCGGAGAACCAGTTGACGGTACTGGAACCCGGACGGGTAGCAGAAGGTACAAGAGCCAATGCAAGTAACGAGGACCAGCTGACTGTGCTGGAACCCGGAGGGGCAGCAGAAGGAAAAGAGCCAATGGCACAACCGAGGACCAGCTGACGTTACTGGGACACGGTTACTAAGCAGGAGGTACCTGTGCTCCAAAGCACTACCAAGGACCAGCAGACGTTGCTGGAACTCGGATACCGAGATGGAGGCACCTAGGCCAAAGGCACTGTGGAGAACCAGCTGACGGTACTGGAACTCGGACGGGTACCATAAGGCACCCATGAAAATGTAAGTTGACAGGCCGCAAGCCGTCCGCAGTTACCGAATCACACAGTCCTACAGTGGGTGCTTGTCCTATTGTCACAACGGAAACAGCCTTTATTTACATATCCCACAGCACACATAGGAATGACCTAAACTGCAGGCACCATAGAGTCGGCTAACCAGAATGCAACACGACAGGACAACTTATTGGAGGCTAATTGACGTTGACACTGCCAGGAAACAGCTGTCGTGCTGTAACCAGGCTGGGCAGGAGTCAGTACCCGTGCCAAGTACTTCCGAGCAACAACTGGCGGTGTTGGAGCCCAGGGATGAGAAGAGAACAGGGTGGAGGCAGCAGGACTTTTTGCCGTACACACAGCAGGGGAACAGCTGACATTACTAAACCCCAGTAACACAGGAGCAAGTGTTGACTGTGCTAACAGCACTTCTAGGCAACAACTGGCGGTGTTGGAGCCCAGGGATGAGAGGAGGACAGGGTGGAGGCAGCAGGACTTTTTGACGTACACACAGCAGGGGAACAGCTGACATTACTGAACCCCAGTAACACAGGATCAAGTGTTGACTGTGCTAACAGCACTTCCGAGCAACAACTGGCGGTGTTGGAGCCCAGGGTCAAGGAGGATGTTTAAATACTAGATCAAGTATTTTCCTTGTTACATGTCAATTTTAAATGTCTATACTTCAAACAAGAGAAAGATAACCTTTACTACCATAAGATGATGATTTCATTTAAAAAAATATCTAGATAAATAAAGAATTGACAAACATAAACACATACATTAACATGTTGAACAGCAATGCAAACCACAAAATAAATTAGTTAAGGAATCTGCTATACGGTTGTACATAAAAGCATACAAGTACATATCTGAATCCATTAATGATGGATAAGTAACAGTATGTACAACCATTTTTATTGTATAGACAATGAATGTCTGACTTCAAAACATCATCAGCATTACAAGTTATCTGTGACATTAATAAAATGTTACATTTGCTGAATAATGTCACTAAACAGTTTATAAAAATTATACAATTTCCATCATGTAATACTCATATGTGCCAATAATCATTTTTATTAACAAACATAACCTTTAAAAAGTGCATAGTGCATAGTGAAAATTGCTATTTATGCCTGACTGTGGACTTGCAAGCATGACAACGGATAGATAAGGCATATATAGATGAGACTGCATAGCCACAGATGGTGAATGCCGATGTAATACTGTACCTCAATAAAGTGTGCATCACTACTACATAATTTTTTTTATATAGCTTTGTAAACAGGGTACGTGCATGTATGCTTGCGCCTTTGTTTGGACGCACAGACTGCCTTCCTGCTGTGACGCGTTGGGTAGTGAACAGTTGTGTGCAGTGTTCACTGTAGTCTGAGGTTTTCATTTTTGGAGTGCAGATCACGCTCCAGTTAGTTCTTCAACCACTGCTGGTTGTAGTCTGCTGAGCGTGTGTCACTGGCACATCCTTGAAATTTTTCTCTAATTGGTGCTGCTCCATTCTATTTCAAATAACTAACATCTATTAGTGTGACGCGCTTCCATCCGTATACAATACATTGGTTGCAAACACTATAGAAGTACACAAAGGGGCCTTTCACACCCAGTGAACAGTTGTGTGCAGTGTTCACTGCAGTCTTTGCGGAATAACCACACTTAGGCCTTATAACTTTTCAGACTTTCTTTATCAATCTACCAAGATGAAGAAGGCAGGGAGTAAGGCACGTGGTCGTGGCCGTGGAGTTTCAGCAGGGAGAGGACGTGGGGATTCTGTGGCTGCTGCCGCCCCCAGTGACACAGCATCCACCAGTTTTCCCCGTGAGCGTTCCTTTATGCGCACTTTTGTAGGAGGTCGGCGTACTCCCCTGCTGCGGGAAGAACAAATTGAAGCCGTTGTTGGTTGGATGTCAGCCAATGCATCGACTTCAATTGCTTCCACCTCCTCTCAGGAGCACAGCACTGTTGAGCAACCATCTGTCTCTTCACCGCCTGCCAAATTGCCCAGGCAGTCAGAGAGTTCTGTACAGGAGCCATCTGAGTGTCTGCTTCTGTTCTCAGAATCTGTTGGCTTGCAAACAGGGGCCCAGCCAAGCAGCATTCTGGAATGTGAAGAAGAGGGAGTATGCAGTGATGCGCAACAGCTGTGTCTCTCTGAATCTGAAGAGGCAGGTGAGACAGTGCCGATGGTCAGCACACCGCAGAACGCATCTGATGATGATGAGACTCAGGTGCCAGTTTCTGTTGAGCATGGTGCTGGCCAGACCACCCAACAGCAGCAGGTGTTGGAAGAGGGTAGTGGAGATGATGAGGTCCAAGACCCAACATGGCGTGAGGAACAGGAAGGTGGTGGGAGCAGCTCAGAGGAATAATAATAATAATATTTATTTATATAGCGCCATCATATTCCGCAGCGCTTTACAGTTTAGCAGTTTCAGAACACAAGTCATAAGTAACAACGTTAACAATACAATAATTAAAGCAAAATAAGTCGCCCCTGCTCGTGACAGCTTACAATCTACAATGAGGTGGGGGAGATACAAAGTATAGGTTTTATATACAATGGTGCATTTACAATGATGGTCCAGCCATCTTAAGGGAGTGAGGGATGGAGATAGTGAATGGGCTAGAAACACACACACACTTACACAGAATACATAGAATGACTTTGATTAGTGAATGTGATAGGCCGCTCTGAACAAATGTGTTTTGAGGGAGCGCCTGAAACCATGCAAATTGTGGATAGTCCTAATTTCTTGGGGTAGAGCATTCCAGAGGATTGGCGCAGCGCGGGAGAAGTCTTGTAGTCGGGAGTGGGAGGTACGGATTAGTGCAGAGGTTAGTCGAAGGTCGTTTGCAGAGCGCAGCAGTTGGTTAGGCCGATAGATATAAATGACTGAGGAGATGTAGGGGGGTGCTGCACTGTGGAGAGCTTTGTGGGTGACAACCAGTACTTTGAATTGGATAGTATAATGAATGGGCAGCCAGTGTAAGGACTGGCGAAGGACTCTATGAAGGACATCTGCCACGTTTTGCGTGCGTTTGATGAGTCAACGCGGATGGCGAGTGCAGATGATGCACTAGTCAGCCTGACTGTCCCCCTTATCTGCCTGCTTCAAAAAAAACTGCAAGCACTAAGGGATGAGGTTTTGGAAGAGGTGGAGGATGACGAGTCACAAATTCCATCACCTTCTGGACAGTCAGCGCAACGTGGTTCCTCACAAAGGGCTGGGCAGGGCTCACTTTGTGAGGAGGATGAGGAGGAGTCAATGGAGTAGGAAGACATCGCTCCAGAGGGAGGTACACAACGCTCTAGTCAGTATGTATAGCGAGGGTGGGGTGATGCAGAGCAGGCAGAGATGACGCCTATTGCAGGGGACAGCGTTTCTTGGCCAGTTGGGAGTCTGCAGCACATGGTTGATTTCATGCTGCAGTGCCTGAGAAACGACCGCCGCATCGCCCACATTCTCACCACGTCTGATTATTGGGTGTCCACCCTCCTAGACCCTCGCTACCGTGACAACTTACAAAGCCTCATCACACCGTTGAACCGGGAGCGTAAAATGCGGGAGTACCAAGACACACTGGTGCAATCCATAATGTTCTCCATTCCAGCCGAGAGCACTGCTGCTGCTACAGCTTTACAAAGCAGCTGTGTGCGTCGAGGCAGTGGAGACAGCTCTGCAACAAGAGGGAGCACAAGCAGCGCCTCTGCACAGGGCAAGATGTTATGATTTGGTAGCTGAGGAGAGCAGGCAAAAAAGGCAATACACCAGAGAGGTTGGAATCTATGGGATTGCAGTACCCTGACTAACCATCACAACTAAAGGCAGCTGTGGAGCGTACCTACGTTGGTCCTAGACGCCTCGTCACAGCCTGAGAAGCTAACTACACTAAAGATAGAAAGAGGAAAGCTATCTGCCCCGGAGCAGATCCCCAAAGAACATAGAAAGCCCCCAAACATGTAATGGCGGTTAGACAAGAAGAAATACTGACACAGACAGAAAATAGTATGAACAAACGTTGGGGCCCAAACTTCCTAAATAGAAAAGGATAGGAAGGGCACTTACTGCAATCCCAAAAAACCCTGAAAAGTACCAACTCTACTAATTACAAAAACACCTGAGATCACACGACCTCTACCACCTAAATTAATTCTCTGGTGTAACAAAAACTAAACAGCAGCCACAGAAAAAAGTGGAAAAGGCAAATGAACAAACAACAGTGGCTGAACTAAACTGAGAGGAGCACAAGCCCCCCAAGGGGACCCGGCAGACCCCCACAGAAGTGCAGGACAAAATGCAAAAAACAAGCACAAAAAAATAAAAGAAGAAAATGTCTTATCTGTTAGCAAAAGATGCAGGCACGAAACAGCAAGCTACAAAGTGTACAGGAATCAAAGATGAGACCAGAACAATTGATCACCGGCAACTCTGATGGGAGGGAACCTCCCTTATATAAGACCAGTCAGTAACACCTGATCTCCAATCTTCACAATCTTCATTGGATAGTTCAGTACTGTTTGTAACCACCAGAGGGAGATTCTGCTCAGAATTCATTTCTAGCACATTCACAACAGCAAGACCAGTATGTTCCAAATGTGGCGAAGTTTTGTGGCAGCGACACCAATGTCTACACCATCCGAGACGGCTCCAGTCAGCAGGAGGCAACGTTTCCATAAGATGGTGACAGACTACATGTCTTGCCCTCTCAGTGTACTCCCAGATGGCTCTTCCCCATTCAAGTTTTGGGTCTCTAAGCTGGATACATGGCCAGAGCTTAGCCAGTATGCATTGGAGGTGCTGGCTTGCCCTGCTGCCAGTGTATTATCGGAGCGCTTCTTTAGTGCTGCAGGTGGTGTACTAACAGACTGTCGCATGCGACTATCCTCCGATAATGTAGACCGGCTTACTTTTCAGAAAATGAACAAGGCATGGATCTCGCATGAATTTGCCTGTCCGGTTTCAGATTAAATAACTGGTTGGCAACGTTATCCATGTCTCCTGTTCTGTTCATGTTTCTACCACCTGAACTGTACTCCCTGGGCTCCAACACTGCCAGTTGCTGCTCAGAAGTGTTGTGTCCACAGGCCAATACACAAGCTATAGTGTTAGTGTCAAGATCCCGTCTGGGTTGGAGCCGATGTTACTGCAAACACTAGGGGAAGCAGAGGCAGGTAGCGTAGTCAGGTGGCAGCCGGAGGTCGGTACACAGGAGAGCAGTGTTTGTAGCAATGGATCAGGCGGATAACGTAGTCAGGTGGCAGCCGGAGGTCGGTACACAGGAAAGGCTGTTTGGTAACAGAGGAGCAGGCAGATAACATAGTCAGGTGGCAGCCGGAGGTCGGTACACAGGAGAGCAGTGTTTGTAGCAATGGATCAGGCGGAGAGCGTAGTCAGAAGGCAGGCCGAGGTCGGTTCACAGGAGAGCAGTGTTTGTAGCAATGGATCAGGCGGAGAGCGTAGTCAAAAGGCAGGCCGAGGTCGGTTCACAGGAGAGCAGTGTTTGTAGCAATGGATCAGCAGGAAACGCTTGACTAAAGGCTTGGAGCTCAATAATCTCGCAATGACACACCCACAGGGCCAGGTTTATATAGGGTGTGTAATTGGCAATCAGAGGCCCAATCAAGAGAGCACTAGGTGTAGCCAATCAGGAAGAACAGTCAATGGTATCTGGGTTCAGCAAGGAACTTTGCAGCCAGCAGAATAGCTCAGATGGTAGAGCTGCTGGCCAGTGGACAAGAGGTACTGGTTTCGACTCCTGACAGTACTCCCCTCCTTCCAGGATGGCCTCTGGACATCTCAGGAGCTGGCTTATCCGGGTACCTCTGATGAAAGGCTCTTGTTAGTCTAGGAGCATGGACGTTGTCCCTTGGTTCCCATGAATTTTCCTCTGGTCCGTAACCCTTCCACTGCACCAGATACTGCAGTTTACCTCTGAATTTTCGGGAGTCCAGAATCTTATCCACAATGTATTCTTCTTCACCACGGATCCTTTCTGGTGGAGGAGGTGGCTGAATTCTTCCTGGAAACGGGTTTTCACAGAAGGGTTTGAGCAAGGATATGTGAAACACTGGATGAATCTTTAGATTGTTGGGAAGTTTTAAACGAAAAGCAACCTGGTTAATTTTTGCAGAAATTTGAAAAGGTCCAATGAATTTCTGACCCAATTTGGAGAATGGCACATGTGTCTTAAGGTTTTTAGTGGACAGCCAAACTTTGTCTCCAACCTGAAGAGCAGGGGGCACTCTCCGATGTTTATCTGCTGCTTCATTATATACTTCCTGGGTCTTAAGTAATATCTCTGATAATTCCTTCTGGGATTCCTGTAATTTTGCAAGCCTGTCATTTACAGCAGGAATGGGAGTGTTCACTGGCAGATTAGGGATAAATACTGGATGTACTCCATAATTAGCAAAAAATGGGGTTTGAGATGTAGCGCTATGTATGGAGTTGTTGTAGGCAAACTCTGCTGTTGGTAAATAGTCCACCCAGTCATCCTGAAGATAGGAAATGAAGCAACGGAGGTATTGCTCCAAAGTCTAGTTCGTTCTCTCCGTCTGGCCATTGGACTGAGGATGGAAAGCGGTAGAAAGATTCACCGTGACTCCAAGGCTGTACGGAAACTCTTCCAAAATTTTGACGTTAACTGAACGCCTCTGTCAGACACCACGCTGTCAGGAATTCCATGTAACCTGAATACCTCTTTGATTATCAGTTCTGCAGTTTTTTCAGCAGTAGGAATTCCTTCAGTTGGAATAAAGTGGGCCATTTTTGTGAGTCGGTCCACTATGACAAGGATGACGGTCATCTGTTTGGAAGGGGGTAGTTCCACAATAAAATCCATGGAAATAGATCCCCAAGGCCTGGATGGAACTGGAAGTGGTTGCAAGAGTCCTAGAGGAGACGATCGTGGGGTCTTATTTCGTGCGCATGTTAAACAGGTTGAAACATATTTCCTCACGTCCTTCCTACAATTAGGCCACCAAAAGAAACAAAGTAGTAAGTCTTGTGTTTTTGCAACTCCAGGATGTCCTGCCAGTTTAGAATCATGGACACTTTTGAGGACTTCAAGGCAAGAAGATTCAGGTACATATATTTTGTGTTTCTGCATCCAAAACCCCTCTTTGAATGAAAGATCGACGTCTTCCGAAGGATGGTTAAGGAAAGAGTCCTCTTGATATCCATCTTTAATTATATTACATAGTCCTCTAGAGTGCAATATTCCCAAAAAATTTTTAGGGCCTAGAATTGTATCGTCATTACTAGACCTCTCCTGAGGTTCCGAACACATACTGGACAGGGCGTCAGCCTTGCCATTTCTTGAACCAGGCCGGTAAGAAATTATAAAATTGAATCTTGAGAAAAATAAGGCCCATCGTGCTTGTCTTGCAGACAATCTTTTTGCTGTACGGAGGAATTCAAGATTCTTGTGGTCCGTGAGGACAGTCACAGGGTGATTGGCACCTTCCAAAAGATGTCTCCATTCGGAGAAGGCAACTTTAATGGCTAACAGTTCTTTATTACCGATGTCGTAGTTCTTTTCTGCAGATGACATGGTGTGGGAAAGAAACACACATGGGTGAAGTTGCATTTTGTCCCCAACTCGCTGAGACAGAATGGCTCCCACTGCAGAGTCCGAGGCGTCCACTTCGACAGTAAAGGGCAATTCAGGATTTGGGTGTACTAACAATGGAGCAGACGTAAAAAGAGTTTTCAATTTGTCAAAAGCCTCCTGTGCCTCCGGAGACCAGAAAAATGCTTTGGTCTTTTTTGTTAGTGTAGTAATTGGTAGTATGATCCGTGAAAAGTTCTTTATAAATTTTCGGTAAAAATTTGCAAATCCTATGAAACGCTGGACGTCTTTTAAATTTCTTGGAACAGGCCAGTCCACTACAGCATTGATTTTGCCGGGATCCATGCTCAGACCTTCTGGGGAGATGATATATCCCAGAAATTGGATACTGGTTTGTTCAAACTCACATTTTTCAAGTTTAATGTAAAGATGGTTCTCCTGTAGTCGTTCCAAGACTAACTGGACGTGCCTGCGATGCTCTTCCAAGGTGTCTGAAAATATAAGAATGTCATCGAGATAAGCCACAACGAATTGGTCCAAGAAATCTCGAAATACATCATTAATAAAATGTTGAAAGGTGGCTGGGGCATTGCTAAGACCAAAGGTCATAACCAGAGATTCAAAATGTCCATATCTCGTTCTGAAGGCGGTCTTCCACTCATCTCCTGGGCGAATCCGTATGAGGTTGTAAGCCCCTCTAAGATCCAGCTTCGTAAAGATTTTCGCAGAACGGAGTCTCTCAAATTTCAGGAATCAAGGGTAGCGGGTAGCGATTCTTGACAGTGATATTATTCATCTCTCTGTAGTCAATACATGGCCGCAGATTGGAGTCTTTCTTTTCAACAAAGAACAGGGGTGCCCCAGCTGGAGATGTGGAAGGTCGAATAAAGCCTTTCTCTAAATTTTCATCCAGGAACTTTCTTAATACCTTCAATTCAGGTTCGGAAAGATTGTAAATCCGTCCAAATGGAATGGTTGCTCCTGGCAGCAATTCAATAGGACAGTCGTAAGGACGGTGAGGAGGTAATTGATCTGCTTTCTTCTTACTGCAGACATCAGAGAACTGCTGATATTGAGGTGGTAGTTTCTCTTCCTTCTCATGCGAAATCTCAGAGATTTGGACTTGTTGGAGAACAGGAGGTTCCTTATGACAATTATTCTTACAGTAGTCAGATGGAAAGGTGATGGTCCTTGATGCCCAGTTGATAGAAGGGTTATGGACTGAAAACCAGAGGATCCCTAGAATAACCAGAAATTTCGGAGATGAAATAAGGTGGAAACTGACAGCTTCATGATGATCCGGTTCGATACAAATCTCCAGTTCGATTGTCTCATACGTGACAGGTCCAGAAGACAAGGGTGATCCATCCACAGTTTCCATTTCAATTGGTGTGGATTTGGTCCTACTGGAAATATTATTATCACGTGTAAATTTTAAGTCCATAAAATTTTTCCTCCTGCCCCGAACCAAACAGGGCAGAGCTTTTGTATTTTTGGGTGCCCATTAAAACCTGAATGGGTTTTAAAAAATAGAGGGTGAAGTATGTATTTTGCCCTTTTTCCGGGCGTTACGGATGAGATAGTCTGCAAGAGGGAATCCGACTGCTGAGAAAGGCCCCATATTGCGGGCAGACCTGTTTTTGGTAAAGGCTAAGCCCTTTTGTTGGGACAGTTGATGGCATAGTGTCCGGGGTCCCACAATAGGGGCAGAGATTTTCTGCACGTCGCCTCTTTTTCCCTCCGGGCAGAGAGTGGTCTTCGGTAAAGTCGACGCATCGGTTCAACCCCCTTTGCGTTTTTTCTTGGGGGTCCGGGGCTGAAAAGGAAAAAGCCGGGATTCCCAATTTGCTCGCAGTCCCCCTTTCCCCATAATCTCTGGTAAACCCGGGATACATATTTGAATAAAGTCCTCCAACTGGTCAGGTCTCAACCCTGGCAAGCTCGTCTTTCACTGGTTCTGATAACCCTCGTTAAATTTACTTCTCTGGGGCCCCTGGGTTTTCCCTGGTGTCGGGCCCCCCAGCGACGGAACTCCGATGTATATTCCGCAACAGAGCGACGCCTTGGCGCAAATTATGTTTTTTTTGGTTCTTTTCTGGGGGGACAAACGGTTTTGGGGCATCAAAAAATTTATTTATACTGCGATGAAACTTCCAGGTCATTAAGGGGGCAAGTCCTTTTTTTTCATAAGGGGAAGCCCCCCCCAAAAAGCTTCCGTCAGGAATTTATCATGAAAAAAATTTCTTCCTCTCACGGTAAGGGGGCATTTCATCTGGGGAAATATATGCGGCATTTATTGAGGGAAACCTCGGGACTGCTTGGGGGATCCCCAAATGAACTTTGCAGGCACGGGAGCCCCGCGTTTTTATTCGGACCCTGAATTGCGCACTCCAGAAGTTTTTTTTGGGAGCTCAATTACTTCCGGTTTTATCGCCGTGAAA
>JARQOD010008022.1:0-37197 GCA_033576555.1 Oophaga sylvatica
TGTGTATGTAACAGTCTGTGGGATGTGTTCTAATGATGTGTGATAGTCTGCTGGGATGTTATCTAATGATGTGTATAGTCTGCTGGGATGTGTATAATATGTGATACTCTGCTGGTGTGTCTAATGATGTGTATCGCTGGGATGTGTATCTAATGTGTGTATACAGTCTGCTGGGATGTGTATCTAAGATGTGTGATACAGTCTGCTGGGATGTGTATCTAATGATGTGTGATACTGCTGGGATGTTATTAATGATGTGGATCGCTGCTGGTGTGTATCTAATGTGTGTGATACAGTCTGTGGGATGTGTATCTAATGATGTGTGATACAGTCTGCTGGGATGTGTATCTAATGTGTTATCAGTCTGCTGGGATGTGTATCTAAAGTATTATACAGTCTGTGGGAGTGTTCTAATGATGTGATAAGTCTCTGGGATGTGTATCTAATGATGTGTGATACAGTCTGCTGGGATGTGTATCTTGATGTGTGATACAGTCTGCTGGGATGTGTATCTAATGATGTTGATACGTCTGCTGGGATGTGTATCAATGATGTGATAAGTCTGCTGGGATGTGTATTAATGTGTGTGATACAGTTCTGTGTGTTGTATAATGATGGTGATACGTTGTGTGTGTATCTATGATGTGTATCAGTCTCTGGTATTAATGTGTGATGTGGGTGTGTATCTAATGTGTTCATCTTGGTGTATAATGATGTGTCTCTGCTGGATGTTATCTTGATTGTGATGTTTCGGGTGTGTATAATGTGTGTACAGTGGGATGTTATATGTGTACGTCTGGGGATGTGATCAATGATGTACAGTTGTGGATTGTTCTAATGAGTGTGATAGTCTCGATTTATTAATGATGTGTAGTGTGATTGTATTAGTGTGTATCTGCTGGATGTACTATATGTGTATTGTGGATGTGTATCAATGTGTACAGTCTGCGGTTCATGTTGTGTTTGCTGGGTATATGTTGAGTCGTGGATTTATAATGTGTAGTCCTGGTTATAATGATTTCGTGCTGGGTGATATGATTGTGACAGTTGCTGATGTGTATTAATGTGACTTGCTGGTGGTATCTAAGATGTTATCTGCTGGATGTTCTATGATGTAATCGCTGGTGATTATGATGTACTCTGCTGATGTGTATATATTGTATACTTGGGTGTGTATCTAATATGTGTACATTGGGATGTGTATCTATGTGTGTACAGTTGCTGGATGTGTATCTATGTGTGTTACTTGTGGGATGTGATTATATGTGTGATACAGTCTGCTGGGATGTGTATCTAATGATGTGTGATACATTGCTGGAGGTTAATGATGTGTGTAAGTTGGGTGTGTTCTAATGATGTGTATACAGTTGCTGGTTGTATCTAATGATGTGGATACAGTCTGCTGGGATGTGTATCTAATGATGTGTACAGTCTGCTGGATGTGTATTAATGAGTGTGATACGTCTGCTGGATGTGTATTAATGATGTGTAAGTCTGTGGATGTGTATTAATGATTGATACGTCTGCTGGATGTGTACTAATGATGTGTGATACAGTCTGCTGGGATGTGTTATGTGTGACAGTCTGCTGGGATGTGTATTAATGATGGTAGTTCTGGATGTTCTAGATGTGTATCTTGATGTGTATATGTGTGTACTGTGGATTGTTCTAATGTGTGTGTACAGTTGCTGGTGTGTATAATGATGTTGTACATTGTGTGTTACTATGATGGGTTAAGTCTCTGGGATGTTATTATGTTGTGAAGTCTGCTGGGATGTGATTAATATGTGTGTAGTCTGCTGGGATGTGTATTAAGTGTGGGATAGTTGCTGGTGTGTACATGATGTGGATATCTATGATGTGTGATCTATATGTGGACAGTCTGTGGGATGTGTTTAATGTCTGTGGGTGGGTATCTAATGATGTGTATACAGTCTGCTGGGATGTGTATCTAATGATGTGTGATACAGTCTGCTGGGATGTGTATCTAATGATGTGTTACAGTCTGCTGGGATGTGTATCTAATGATGTGTGATACAGTCTGCTGGATGTGTATCTAATGATGTGTGATACAGTCTGCTGGATGTGTATCTAATG
Source organism: Oophaga sylvatica (assembly GCA_033576555.1). Taxonomy (NCBI): domain Eukaryota; kingdom Metazoa; phylum Chordata; class Amphibia; order Anura; family Dendrobatidae; genus Oophaga; species Oophaga sylvatica. Next base: position 2,098 of record JARQOD010008022.1, read on the forward strand.
ATTGTGATACAGTCTGCTGGGATGTGTATCTAATGATGTGTGATACAGTCTGCTGGGATGTGTATCTAATGATGTGTATACAGTCTGCTGGGATGTGTATCTATGATGTGTGATACAGTCTGCTGGGATGTGTATCTAATGATGTGTGATACAGTCTGCTGGGATGTGTATCTAATGATGTGTGATACAGTCTGCTGGGATGTGTATTAATATGTGTGATATCTGCTGGGATGTGTATCTAATGTGTGTGATACAGTCTGTGGATGTGTATCTAATGATGTGTATACAGTCTGCTGGGATGTGTTCTAATGATGTGTGATACAGTCTGCTGGGATGTGTATCTAATGATGTGTGATACAGTCTGCTGGGATGTGTATCTAATGTGTGTGTCGTCTGTGGGTGTTTCTATGATGTGTATACATTGTGGGTGTGTATCTAATGTGTGTGATACAGTCTGTGGGATGTGTATCTAATGATGTTGATACAGTCTGCTGGGATGTGTATCTAATGATGTGTGATACGTCTGCTGGGATGTGTATCTAATGATGTGTGATACAGTCTGCTGGATGTGTATCTAAGATGTGTGATACAGTCTGCTGGGATGTGTATCTAATGATGTGTGATACAGTCTGCTGGATGTGTATCTAATGATGTGTGATACAGTCTGCTGGATGTGTATCTAATGATGTGTAATCTGCTGGGATGTGTATCTAATGATGTGTATACAGTCTGCTGGGATGTGTATCTAATGATGTGTGTACAGTCTGCTGGGATGTGTATCATTGTGTGTATCATTGTGGGATGTGTATCTAATGATGGTGATCAGTCTGCTGGGATGTGTATCTAATGATGTGATACGTCTGCTGGGATGTGTATCTAATGATTGTGTACAGTCTGCTGGATGTGTATCTAATGATGTGTGATACAGTCTGTGCTGGGTGTGATCTAATGATGTTGATACAGTTGCTGGGATGTGTATCTAATGATGTGTAATCTGCTGGGATGTGTATCTAATGATGTGTGATACAGTCTGCTGGGATGTGTATCTAATGATGTGTGATACAGTCTGCTGGGTGTGTATCTAATGATGTGTGATACAGTCTGCTGGGTGTGTATCTAATGATGTGTGATACAGTCTGCTGGGATGTGTATCTAATGATGTGTGTACAGTCTGCTGGGATGTGTATCTAATGATGTGTGATACATCTGCTGGGATGTGTATCTAATGATGTGTGATACAGTCTGCTGGGTGTGTATCTAATGATGTTGATCGTTGCTGGGATGTGTATTATGTGTGTGTTCAGTCTGTGGGTGTGTATCTAATGATGTGTATACTTGCTGGGATGTGATCTAATGATGTGTGTACGTCTGCTGGGATGTGTATCTAATGATGTGTGATACTTCTGCTGGGATGTGTATCTAATGATGTGTGTTACGTCTGCTGGATGTGTATCTAATGATGTGTGATACAGTCTGCTGGGATGTGTATCTAATATGTGTGATACAGTCTGCTGGGATGTGATCTAATGATGTGTGATACTTGCTGGGATGTGTATCTAATGATGTGTTTCGTTGCTGGATGTGTATCTATGATGTGTGATACAGTTGTGGGATGTGTATTCTATATGTGTGATACAGTCTGCTGGGATTGTTCTAATGATGTGTGATACAGTCTGCTGGATGTGTATTAATGTGTGTACAGTCTGCTGGGATGTGTATCTAATGATGTGATACAGTCTGTGGGTGTGTATCTAATGATGTGTGTACAGTCTGCTGGGATGTGTATCTAATGATGTGTGTAGTCTGCTGGGATTGTGTATCTAATGATGTGTGTGTCTTGGGTGTGTATCTATGATGTGTATAAGTTGCTGGGAGTGTATTAATGATGTGTGATACAGTCTGCTGGGTGTGTATCTATGATTGTGATACGTCTGCTGGGATGTGTATCTAATGATGTGTGATACAGTCTGCTGGGTGTGTATCTAATGATGTTGATACATCTGCGGATGTGTATCTAATGATTGTGATACAGTCTGTGGGATGTGTATTAATGATGTGTGATACTTTCTGTGGGTGTTATCTATGATGTGGTTACAGTCTGCTGGGTGTGTATATGATGTTGTCTTGCTGGGTGTGTATCTAATATGTTGATACGTCTGCTGGATGTGTTTATGTGTGTGTATGTCTGGGATGTGTATCTATGATGTGTGATACAGTCTGCTGGGATGTGTATCTAATGATGTGTGATACAGTCTGCTGGGATGTGTATCTAATGATGTGTGATACAGTCTGCTGGGATGTGTATCTAATGATGTGTGATACAGTCTGCTGGGATGTGTATCTAATGATGTGTGATACAGTCTGCTGGGATGTGTATCTAATGATGTGTGATACAGTCTGCTGGGATGTGTATCTAATGATGTGTGATACAGTCTGCTGGGATGTGTATCTAATGATGTGTGATTACAGTCTGCTGGGTGTGTATCTAATGATGTGTGATACAGTCTGCTGGGATGTGTATCTAATGATGTGTGATACAGTCTGCTGGGATGTGTATCTAATGATGTGTGATACAGTCTGCTGGGATGTGTATCTAATGATGTGTGATACAGTCTGCTGGGATGTGTATCTAATGATGTGTGATACAGTCTGCTGGGATGTGTATCTAATGATGTGTGATACAGTTGCTGGGATGTGTATCTAATGATGTGTGATACAGTCTGCTGGGATGTGTATCTAATGATGTGTGATACAGTCTGCTGGGATGTGTATCTAATGATGTGTGATACAGTCTGCTGGGATGTGTATCTAATGATGTGTGATACAGTCTGCTGGGATGTGTATCTAATGATGTGTGATACAGTCTGCTGGGATGTGTATCTAATGATGTGTGATACAGTCTGCTGGGATGTGTATCTAATGATGTGTGATAGTCTGCTGGGATGTGTATCTAATGATGTGTGATACAGTCTGCTGGGATGTGTATCTAATGATGTGTGATACAGTCTGCTGGGATGTGTGTCTAATGATGTGTGATACAGTCTGCTGGGATGTGTATCTAATGATGTGTGATACAGTCTGCTGGGATGTGTATCTAATGATGTGTGATACAGTCTGCTGGGATGTGTATCTAATGATGTGATACAGTCTGCTGGGATGTGTTTCTATGTGTGATACTGACTGCTGAGCGGTGTATCTTATCCTATCCTGTGTGATACTGACTGCTGAGCCGTGTATCTAATCCTCTCCTGTGTGATACTGTCTGCTGAGCCGTGTATCTAATCCTCTCCTGTGTGATACTGTCTGCTGAGCCGTGTATCTTATCCTATCCTGTGTGATACTGTCTGCTGTGCCGTGTATCTAATCCTATCCTGTGTGATACTGACTGCTGAGCGGTGTATCTAATCCTATCCTGTGTGATACTGTCTGCTGAACCGTGTATCTAATCCTATCCTGTGTGATACTGACTGCTGAGCCGTGTATCTAATCCTATCCTGTGTGATACTGACTGCTGAGCCGTGTATCTAATCCTGTCCTGTGTGATACTGACTGCTGAGCGGTGTATCTAATCCTATCCTGTGTGATACTGTCTGCTGAGCCGTGTATCTAATCCTATCTTGTGTGATACTGACTGCTGAGCTGTGTATCTAATCCTATCCTATGTGATACTGACTGCTGAGCGGTGTATCTAATCCTATCCTGTGTGAGACTGTCTGCTGAGCCGTGTATCTAATCCTATATTGTGTGATACTGACTGCTGAGCTGTGTATCTAATCCTATCCTATGTGATACTGACTGCTGAGCGGTGTATCTAATCCTGTCTTGTGTGATACTGACTGCTGAGCTGTGTATCTAATCCTATATTGTGTGATACTGACTGCTGAGCTGTGTATCTATTCCTATCTTGTGTGATACTGACTGCTGAGCTGTGTATCTAATCCTATCTTGTGTGATACTGACTGCTGAGCGGTGTATCTAATCCTATCCTTTGTGATACTGTCTGCTGAGCCGTGTATCTAATCCTATCCTGTGTGATACTGACTGCTGAGCCGTGTATCTAATCCTATCCTGTGTGATACTGACTGCTGAGCCGTGTATCTAATCCTATCCTGTGTGATACTGACTGCTGAGCCGTGTATCTAATCCTATCCTGTGTGATACTGACTGCTGAGCTGTGTATCTAATCCTATCCTGTGTGATACTGTCTGCTGAGCTGTGTATCTAATCCTATCCTGTGTGATACTGTCTGCTGAGCCGTGTATCTAATCCTATCCTGTGTGATAGTGACTGCTGAGCCGTGTATCTAATCCTCTCCTGTGTGATACTGACTGCTGAGCCATGTATCTAATCCTATCCTGTGTGATACTGACTGCTGAGCCGTGTATCTAATCCTATCGTGTGATACTGTCTGCTGAGCCGTGTATCTAATCCTATCCTGTGTGATACTGACTGCTGAGCCGTGTATCTAATCCTATCCTGTGTGATACTGACTGCTGAGCCGTGTATCTAATTCTATCCTGTGTGATACTGACTTCTGAGCCGTGTATCTAATCCTATCCTGTGTGATACTGACTGCTGAGCAGTGTATCTAATCCTCTCCTGTGTGATACTGACTGCTGAGCCGTGTATCTAATCCTCTCCTGTGTGATACTGACTGCTGAGCCGTGTATCTAATCCTCTCCTGTGTGATACTGACTGCTGAGCCGTGTATCTAATCCTATCCTGTGTGATACTGACTGCTGAGCCTTGTATCTAATTCTATCCTGTTGTGATGAACGGGCACACAGTCCGCCACACGGTAGCCCGGGGTCACGGCTTGTGATCCCACCGCTGCCACCAATATGTGATGAACGGTGCCGCGGTCCGCCACACGGTAGCCCGGGGTATCACGGCTTGTGATCCCTCCGTGCTGCAAATGTGACGAAAACGCGCACACACACGACGGCTGCTGCCGTCCGACCCAGTAAACTGCAGGGATTTATAACTATCCCACTTCCACTTAAGAACTTGCAGCTCTCTGGCGCCCCCCTTACCCTCAGGTCAGTCAGGGAACTGCACCTAGGATAATTAGTCGCCAGGCGGGTCACTTGGAGGTGTGCTGGCTATTGGGCACGCTGCAGTGAGGGAATTATAATTACTCCTGGCTGCAGCCAGGCAGTACCCTTATAAACCCCGCTCCGTCACTGCCAGCGTCACCCAATAGATTAACACTTTACACCCCTTCCTTTTAGCTGCCACCAGCTACGGCTTTTGATGAACAATTTATCAAGAGGGTCCGTAGCAACCCCAAAACAGTAGCGTAGTGCTTCAGGCACGTGCAAATTCGTTTATAGAGCAGGAGAATCAAACTAATAAATTTATAGGTTTATTCCTTAAAAAACAGGCAGTGCTTATATAATATAAAAAGATGTAACAAACTGAGACAATATCGTTATGTACAGATGCAGTTATAAAATAAAATGGGATTAAGAATGAAAGATAACTCACATGGTAGTTACAGGCAAGACAAGCCAGGCTGGGGGAAGAAGCCACACGTCATAGTTCATTGGTAGATCTCTTACTCAGGACATCCCAGCAGAAAGTGCCTAAGGAACTTCACTGCAAGACTTATGCATGTCAGCTTCTGACCTCACAAAAAGGGCTGGTTTTCTGGCCACCTCCCCTGGCTGCAAGCTATGGTTTGAGCTCTGCAATATCATAAGGTCCATAACTCGTCCTGTGAACCTAGCAGAATAACGGCAGACCTATCAATGATCTTACTCTAAAATGACGGTTCCAATGAGCCCACACTTGGGTGGGCTAGTTCATGGGGCACCCGAGAATTCCATTTCTCAGGTTCTGTTGGAGTTACGGGTTTACCAGTACCACGGGAACGATGCCCGTCGGCGCATGGTTCAACACAGTAACTTTCGTGTTTCTAGCGAATGCTCCCACCGTGTTATTAACCAAAAAAGAATGAATTCTCCAAAATGGCTGCTATAGGAAGAAAGCACGTGTGCAGACAATGAAGGACCCCTGCGGTGAAGCGGCAAAACTTCCAGCACTGGTAGCTCAGGTTACACTGAGCTTGACTGCAGGTTGACAGGGGGGAAGGGAAGCGTGAGCTGCAGAGAAAAGGAGGGAGGGGTAGCTTTGCCCTGTGCTTGCAAACGGTGGGGGTTGTAGTTCTAGCAACAGCACAAGACATGAAGCTTGCAATATCATCACACCTGTGTGATACTGACTGCTGAGCTGTGTATCTAATCCTCTCCTGTGTGATACTGACTGCTGAGCCGTGTATCTAATCCTATCCTGTGTGATACTGACTGCTGAGCTGTGTATCTAATCCTCTCCTGTGTGATACTGACTGCTGAGCTGTGTATCTAATCCTCTCCTGTGTGATACTGACTGCTGAGCCGTGTATCTAATCCTATCCTGTGTGATACTGACTGCTGAGCTGTGTATCTAATCCTCTCCTGTGTGATACTGACTGCTGAGCCGTGTATCTAACCGGACGATATGTGATAGCGGGTCAGATAACCCCGCAGTACTACTTCCCCCATCGGACGCACTGCAGTGTGGTTCCGGGTGGCAGGTTGGCAGTGATTGTGCGCTCCAGTAAATATTAACTATCCTCCCTCCATACTGTAATGAGAAGCGGAAGTTTTCTTGTGTCGCTGGTTCTCTGGATTTCACCTTTTCTGTGTGGCATCTGGAGGGTTAATGGCGGATGTTTCCCGTGTGCAGGTGTCATTGGTGGAACAGGATGGACAAGTTTAGGAGAAGTTACATCAATAAGAGGTTTATATAGAGGAGACGGTGGTAAGTACGATAGTGCCGGTGTATACATGTATCAGGGTGTATATAGAGGAGATGGTGCCGGTGTATACATGTATCAGGGTGTATATAGAGGAGATGGTGCCGGTGTATACATGTATCAGGGTGTATATAGAGGAGATGGTGCCGGTGTATACATGTATCAGGGTGTATATAGAGGAGATGGTGCCGGTGTATACATGTATCAGGGTGTATATAGTGGAGATGGTGCCGGTGTATACATGTATCAGGGTGTATATAGAGGAGATGGTGCCGGTGTATACATGTATCAGGGTGTATATAGAGGAGATGGTGCCGGTGTATACATGTATCAGGGTGTATATAGAGGAGATGGTGCCGGTGTATACATGTATCAGGGTGTATATAGAGGAGATGGTGCCGGTGTATACATGTATCAGGGTGTATATAGAGGAGATGGTGCCGGTGTATACATGTATCAGGGTGTATATAGAGGAGATGGTGCCGGTGTATACATGTATATCAGGGTGTATATTAGTGGAGAATGGTGCCGGTGTATACATGTATCAGGTGTGTATTAGAGGAGATGGTGCCGGTGTATACATGTATCAGGATGTATATAGAGGAATGGTGCCGTGTATACATGTATCAGGGTGTATATAGAGGAGATGGTGCCGGTGTATACATGTATCAGGGTGTATATAGAGGAGATGGTGCCAGTGTATACATGTATCAGGGTGAATATAGAGGAGATGGTGCCGGTGTATACATGTATCAGGGTGTATATAGAGGAGATGGTGCTGGTGTATACATGTATCAGGGTGTATATAGAGGAGATGGTGGCGGTGTATACATGTATCAGGGTGTATATAGAGGAGATGGTGGCGGTGTATACATGTATCAGGGTGTATATAGAGGAGATGGTGCCGGTGTATACATGTATCAGGGTGTATATAGAGGAGATGGTGCCGGTGTATAGTGGATTGGTCGTCGTGGGCCAGCTGAATGGCCCGGAAGGTCTCCGGATCTGACCCCATTAGACTTTTATCTTGGGGGTCATCTGAAGGCTATGGTCTATGCTGTGAAGATAGGAGATGTGCAGCAATCTGACACAGCGGATTCTGGAAGCCTGTGCTGACATTTCTGCGGTGCTGCCATCAGTGTGTCAGGAGTGGGAGACGAGGGTTGCATTTATAATCCACCACAATGGGCAGCACTTTGGTCATAAACTTGTAAATAACTCATGAAAGAATAAAGTTACATTAAAACCAAGCACACCATTGCTTTTCTTGTGAAATTCTCAATAAGTCTGATGTGTCACATGACCCTCTTCCCATTGAAAAAAGTTGGATCCAAAATGGCCGCCATGGTCACCACCGATCTTAGTTTCCCCTTCCCATATACTAAAGTGCCACAAACAGGAAGCTGATATCACCAACCATTCCCATTTTATTTAGGTGTCTCCATATAAATGGCCGCCCTGTAGATTGAAAGCCTCAGGCTGGTCCCATCATAGTAACATAGTTATCAAGGCTGAGAAAAGCCATGTGTCATCCAGTCCAGCCTACATTCCGTCAGAATAAATCCCCAGATCTACGTCCTTGTAAAGACCCTAATAACTGTAACATACAATATTGTGACGCTCTAGAAAGACATCCAGGCCTCTCCTGAACCCTCGGCTGAGTTCGCCATCACCACCTCCTCAGGATGGAATTCCAGATTCTCACTGCCCTAACAGTAAAGATGTAAGGTTCTGTGTACATGTTCCTGAAACTCAGTTTGTTCGTCAGCCATTTTACTTTCTGTCTTGCTGCAGCTATCTTGCCCTCAGTCAAAATGGAGTTTCCAGCTTGCATGTTCCCGCCCTGATTCTCTCCTTTTGCTTCTTAAGCAGCCACAGCTGAGCAATCAGTGCTTCAGAATCTAGCCTGCAGTGAACCTGTGACCTGACTCCTAAAGCCTTGGACCTTGTACTCCAGCTATTCCTACTGAGGAACTCTGAAGCACTTGTGGACTCTGAACCCCGCTCTTTGAAAGACCCACGTTTGCATGGACTTACGGTAACAGAGAAGAAGATCCTGAACCTGTTGTGGAGAGTGATTGCTGAGCTTGGATTACTCTGGCCTGCTGTGTCTCCTGTTTCTGTGTCTGCAAACTGTGTGACTATTTTTGCCAACTTGTATGAAGTAATACAAGACTTTCTATATCAAACCTGTGTCTCATGTATTTTCATCGCACCCAAGCACAAGACGCTATATGAACTGTACTACATACATTACAAGATTCTGAAGCCAAAACGTTAGTGTCTGCTGGGTCTGGAAAGGCTGTGTCTGCTGTAACTGTGGATATCGGATGTCCGGTTGTACTTTCTGTGATGACAGTGGTTGTGACTTCTCACAACCATTCCAGGTGAGCAATTCCCTTAAGTTTTTTCTTTTTGCAGTGTTACCACAGGTAAACACTATTGTTTTTTTTTTTTTTTCTTTTCTATTTTTTGTCTGCTGTAACTGTGGATATCAGATGTCCGGGTGAACTTTCTGTGATGATAGTGGTTGTGACTTCTCACAACCATTCCAGGTGAGCAGTTCCCTTCATTTTTTTTCTCTCTGCAGTGTTACCACAGGTAAACACTATTGTTTTTTTTTTCTCCTCTCCTCTTCTTCCAGTACTCCTGTCTTAAAAGATCTGGAAAATGGAGGCCCGCATAAAGGAACTTTGCGGAGTGACTGATAATATCCTTGCAGATTTGCAGAATATAAAGACCCGTTTTTCAAGCCTACAGGACCTCACTAATCACAATTTGCAAGTGTTTGGACAGACTGCCCAGGATTTGCGAGCCAGGATTGAGGTTCTAGAGGAGCGAGTCCAGGCTCCTGCCGTAGCCCCGAGTTCTGGGATTCCCAAGTTGCCCCCTTTTCGTTTTGGCGGTGAACGTGAGAAATTCAGGGGATTTATTAATCAATGCAATCTTTTTTTTTCTGCACATGCTTCACAATTTCCCACTGAACGATCTAAGGTGCTTACTATAATTATGTTGCTTACCAACAAGGCTTTAATGTGGGCAAACCCTCTGATTGAGACTGAGGATGATTGTTTGAATCACCTTGATGATTTTATTTCAGCCATGGGGGAGGTGTTTGATGACCCCAATCGAGGTGCAACAGCTGAAGCAGCCATGTTAGCTTTGCGCCAAGGTAAGCACTCGGTAGCTGAATATGCCTTGGATTTCAGGAGATGGGCCCTTGATACCACCGGGGACAGTTCCGCCAAAAAATCTATTTTTCGAAAGGGGTTATCTCCACTGATTAAGGATGAACTTGCTCGTGCCGACCCTCCCACTGCGTTAGGTGACTTTATTAACTACTGCATCCGTATTGATACTCGTCTGACTGAACGCAGGCAAGAGAGATGGTTCGAAAGCAATCGCACTAACCTTTTCCTACCTTCCTCTCCAGCTAAGGAACCTTTGAGTAGGATTACACGGGAACCTGAACCTGAACCCATGCAGGTAGACTCTTTACAACGACGGGTTAGTGATGCACGCAAGGAACATCGTTTTAAGGAGAATCTATGTTTCTATTGTGGTAAGTCAGGGCACTTCATTATAAACTGCCCCAGCCGTTCTCGTAAGACTACTGCAGCACTCATTCATTGTGAGTGTTGCGAAGGGGATCTGTCAGGTCCGAGCCTCAGGCTCCAGAGAGATCTGCAGCAACAGATCTTGATTTCTCGGACTTAAACTCCGTTACCTCTGAGGACGTTGACTGTGTAAACGCTGCCATTTTTCAAGTTTCCTCAGCGGTGTACCAGCTGAGTTGTAAGAAAAACAATTCTCATTGCTTTCTTTCCATCAAACTCTGGGTTGACTCAGCTTGGGTGTCTAGCTCTGCTATGATCGACTCAGGGGCAAGTGGAAATTTTATGGATGTCTCCTTTGCTCTGAAACAGGGGATACGTTCAGTGAAGAAGGCTACTCCAGTACAGATGGAAACTGTGGATGGCTCCCTGCTGACCTCTGGACCAGTGGATCAGGAAACAGAGCCTTTGAGGGTTCTTATGGGTAAAGATCATCAAGAGAAACTGTCCTTTATGCTTATCTCTTCTCCCCACTTTCCCATTATTCTAGGGCTACCATGGCTGCAGGCTCAGAATCCTACCATTAACTGGGAGACCAAGGAATTACACTTTCCAGAGAAACAGATGAGTCAAGGAGTTTCAGCTTGCTCTGTTCCTAAAGGAACCATGTCAGTCCCTGAACTACCAGCTGTATACCAGGACTATGTGGATTTATGTGACAAGAAGAACGCTGACCAGCTTCCTCCTCACCGTCCATATGATTGTCCAATTGAATTATTGCCTGGAGCAGAGATACCTTTTGGTAAGATCTACCCCCTGGCGGGGCCCGAGCTAAAGGCTTTAAAGGATTACATAGACGAAAATCTAGCCAAGGGCTTCATACGCCCCTCTCCATCTCCTGCAGGTGCACCCATCTTCTTTGTAAAGAAGAAAGATGGATCTCTGAGACCATGCGTAGACTATAGGGAACTCAATAAGGTTACTATTAGAAACCGTTATCCATTGCCTTTAATCCCTGAGTTATTGGAGAGAGTGCGACATGCCAAAATTTTCTCTAAACTAGATCTTCGTGGGGCCTATAACTTAGTCCGTATTAGACCTGGGGATGAATGGAAGACTGCATTCAGGTCACGCTATGGACACTTTGAATATCTAGTTATGCCTTTTGGTCTGAGTACCGCCCCAGCCACTTTCCAACACTTGGTGAATGACATCTTCAGGGATCTCCTAGATACATTCGTGGTAATTTATTTGGATGATATTCTAATTTTTTCTAACTCCACAGAGGAACATCATGGACATGTGAGAATGGTCTTGGAACGTCTAAGACAAAATCATCTTTACATCAAACTTGAAAAGTGTGAATTCCATAGGACCGAAATTCAATTTCTGGGGTATGTACTGTCTACACAAGGAATTAGTATGGATGGAAGCAAAACCCAAGCCATCAAGGATTGGCCAAGTCCTAGAAATGTGAAGGAGGTACAGCGCTTCATCGGGTTTGCCAACTTCTATAGACGTTTCATTAGAAATTTCTCTGAGGTTGTCACCTATCACCCAACTTACCCGGAAAGAGTCTAGGTTCTCCTGGACTCCCCAAGCCCATGAAGCATTTTCCCGTCTAAAAGATAAATTTACCACCGCACCTATCTTAGTACATCCCAACCCCGAGCTTGCCTTCATAATAGAGGTGGATGCTTCAGACTGTGCCGTTGGAGCTATACTCTCTCAGAGAACAGGTGAGAAGAATGTCTTGCATCCCTGTGCCTTCTTTTCCCAGCAGTTGTCTTCGGCTGAGAGGAACTACGATGTGGGCAATAGAGAGTTGTTGGCCATTATTGCCGCCTTCAAAGAATGGAGACACCTTCTTCAGGGAGCTGCACAGCAAATAGTCGTCCTGACAGACCATCGTAACCTTGAGTTTATCAGGTCGGCTAAGTGCCTGACTCCTCGCCAGGCTCGCTGGAATCTTTTCTTAAACCAATTTAATTTTATCATTTCTTATAGACCAGGATCGCGCAATGGAAAGGCTGATGCACTCTCTAGGATTTACTCAGCAGAGACACGTCCAATTACTCCTCCTAAGACTATTCTTCCTGACTCTAGATTCCTAGGAGTAATTCATAATCAAGACCTACTTAAGGACATCAAGGAAGCATACCATGCGGATTCCTTTTTGGCACAACCCCCAAGGGACGTAAGTCTTGTCTTTAAGAATGGTGTGTGGATTCAGGGACAACGCCTGTATATTCCTGAAACAGTCAGATTGAGAGTATTGCAACTCATTCACGATTCCAAGATAGCTGGGCATAGAGGAATTCTAAAGACACAGGAATTTCTCTCTCATTTCTTTTGGTGGCCCACTTGCAGGAAGGATGTTTTAAACTATGTCACTTCATGTGAAGTCTGTGCAAGATGCAAAACACCTCGCTCCTCACCAACTGGTCTGTTACAGCCTCTTCCCACCCCGTCCCGCCCGTGGGGATCCATTTCTATGGACTTCCTTGTGGAGTTACCAACCTCTCAAGGGAAGAACACCATTCTAGTGGTGGTTGACCGTCTAACAAAGGCAGCTGATTTTATCCCTTGTGTCGGCTTACCCACTGCAAAACAGACATCAGATTTGATGATTAAAGATGTGTTTCGCTTACATGGAGTACCGGATGAGGTTATTTCGGATCGAGGGTGCAATTCACTTCTAGGTTTTGGCAAAATTTCTGTGCAGCATTGGACATTAAAGTAAACCTTTCTTCTGCTTTTCATCCCCAGACTAATGGACAGACCGAACGAACCAATCAAACCCTGGAGCAGTATCTCCGCTGCTTTATCTGCCACCTACAGGATGATTGGGTGGATCTACTTCCATTAGCTGAGTTCTCGTATAACAACTCTCAGAGTGCCTCCACTAAAGCAGTCTCCTTTTTACTCTAATCTAGGTTATCATCCTAACATTCTACCACGATTTCCCATAGAAACGCCTTTACCAGCAGTGGCTGAAAGAATCACGTCTTTACAGAAGAATATGGATCTTCTAAAGGAGAATCTGGAATCGGCTCAGGAAAGGTACAAGAAAGCAGCAGATAAATTTCGTAAACCTGCACCAGCTTTCAAGGTAGGAGACTTGGTCTGGCTGTCAACCAGAAATCTTAAGTTAAGGATTCCATCGTCTAAGTTGGGACATAAGTACATTGGACCCTATAAAATCAGTAAAATTATAAGTGCCGTTGCTTGTCGTCTTCAACTGCCCAGAACTATGAGAATTCACCCTGTCTTTCATGTATCCCTACTAAAGGCTGCAACACCCAATACGTTTCCTGGACGTTCTTCTCCTTGCCCTGACCCAGTGCTAGTCGATGGTCAGGAAGAATTTGTGGTGGAAAGGATTTTAGATTCCAGGTTGTATAGAAATCAGTTACAATATCTGATTAAATGGCAGGGCTACCCAGTGGAGGACAACTCATGGGAACCAGTCAATAACGTTAATGCTCCTCACTTGCTCCGTCAGTTTCATCAGAGGTACCCACACAAGCCTGGTCTGAGGTCATCCGGAGGTTGTCCCTAAGGGGGAGTAATGTAAGGTTCTATGTATATATTCCTGAAACTCAGTTTGTTCGTCAGACATTTTACTTTCTGTCTTGCTGCAGCTATCTTGCCCTCAGTCAAAATGGAGTTTCCAGCTTGCATGTTCCCGCCCTGATTCTCTCCTTTGCTTCTTAAGCAGCCACAGCTGAGCAATCAGTGCTTCAGAATCTAGCCTGCAGTGAACCTGTGACCTGACTACTAAAGCCTTGGACCTTGTACTCCAGCTATTCCTACTGAGGAACTCTGAAGCACTTGTGGACTCTGAACCCTGCTCTTTGAAAGACCCACGTTTGCATGGACTTACGGTAACAGAGAAGAAGATCCTGAACCTGTTGTGGAGAGTGATTGCTGAGCTTAGATTACTCTGGCCTGCTGTGTCTCAGGCTTCTGTGTCTGCAAACTGTGTGACTATTTTTGCCAACTTGTATGAAGTAATACAAGACTTTCTATATCAAACCTGTGTCTCATGTATTTTCATCGCACCCAAGCACAAGACGCTATATGAACTGTACTACATACATTACAAAAGAATCCTCTTCTGTGTTGGTGGAGAAACCTTCTGTCCTCCAGACGCAGAGAATGTCCCCTTGTGACCGTCACCTTCCCTGGTATAAACAGATCCTCGGAGAGATATTTGTATTGTCCCCTTATATACTTATACATGGTTATCAGATCGCCCCTAAGGCTATGGTTCCACGGTCCGGAACCATAGCGCTTTAGACGGAGCGGAAATTCCGCTCCGTCTAAGCCCCGCCCCCTTTCTGACGCGCGATCTTTCCGGAGGTGTTCAGGACACCTCCGGAACACCTCCGGAAAGAGCGCAGGGCTACATAGCCCTGTGTAATATTCTGTTGCGGCGACGCACCGTCGCCGCAATACGCGAGGACATGCTGCGGTCTAAAAAGACGCGCCGCATGTCCGTTTACGCAGGTTTGCCACCTGCGTATTGTTACGCATAGTGGAGACGGGATTTCTTGAAATCCCCTCCACTATGCTGTAACATCTGGACGCTGCGTGTTTGGCGCTGCGCCAGCGCACAGCGCCAAACACGCAGCGTTTCCTGACCGTGGAAACTCACCCTCAGTCGTCTCTGGGTATTGTAGTTCCCCAATCCCCTTTATTAATTCTGTTGCCCTCCTTTGTCCCCGCTCTAGTCCGCCCCTCTGGGATGATGTGATTTTATACAGGGTCCACCCTCCCCTCTGGACAGGGGTGCGAGGTGCAGGCCACCATCAACAGGGGCACTATTTAAACTGATATTTTTGGGGGGCCATTGATATGTCGTTTTGTGGCTTTTCCATTTGTAGGTATAAGAGTAAGTGAATAATTAATATTTTTGAGATCTCTGCTTGTTGTCAGTGAATGAGACAAATCGGTTTTCATACTATTCAGAGCTGCTGATATTAACGGACGTCTGTAGGAAGACGTCTCTACGTCCTCTCAGGTCGGCTCTCTACCCAAATGTCCGGGGTCAGGGTCATTGCTGGTAGAAGCCTGCCCCCCATTATAAGTGGTGCTAGAGGAAAGCCCCCCCCATCCTCATAAGCTGGTGCTGCAGTATAAGGCTTGGTGACAACCTCCCACATCTGATGTACAGGCTGGTTGTCAGTAGAGTGCCCGTATCTTGGAGAATGTCCCCTTTCTGTGTATATGACTGTCCCCGGTTATTTATGGTGGTCTTTGTTTTGCAGCAGCACGCAGAGTGACGACAGCCTGAGCACAAGCAACTCTGGCCGTTCTCTGTCCGTGGACATCCCCGGCTCACCGAGAAGAAGCAGGAACATGGATGACGGGGAATCGTCTACACAGCAGACCCCAATCATCAAAGCCGGGTGGCTGGACAAGAACCCTCCGCAGGGGTGAGTGTGCTCATAAGTTTCACCGCGGATTTAACCCTTACACTGCATATGGTGATATCCGAGCTAAACTCCTGCAGATTCCTTGTGGATTTGTGGTGCAAGAAGTATTCAGCACGTGGACCCAATATTACAGTGATACAAGGTGACAAACCCATGATAATAGCAACCTGGTTCTGAACCAGCAGGGGCTGCATCCTTAGATCAGTCTCATTTATTGTCCTCCTGTCTGTGTGCTCACATTTCATGGGAGCGGGCAGATATTATCTGTATCTGTGCCCTCACAGCTGCACACCTCCTCCTCCTCCTCCTCCTTCCTTGGTTTAGGTCTGAGATTCTAATTCCCGCTGGGGATTTGTCTGATCACCACACCCAGCATCCTCCACCAAGCAAGAGATGCTGCAGCTGCGCTCCGATAAATGGCCAGCGACCAGCACATTTGTCTTTTATTATCTGCAGCTCCGTGCGTCAGGATTTCTTCTCTTACTTCATCTACAGGGACATTTAGTTTTCTGATAAACTGGACACCCAATAAATATAAAACCTTACATAGGATTTTAGTGAGATCTCAGATTGCTTCGCCCGCTGCTTGGCATTTAGGCAATTCTTCTCCTGAGTTTCCTTGTTGGATGTCCAATGACTTTTTGAGCTGTGACAGGAGCAGTATCACACTATTCTGTGCAGAGTGTAGTCCCTTCAAATCCTTGTGCAACCCTAATTCCAGAAAAACTGCCCGCTGTATCAATAGGGGAAAAGAGCCTGGATAATGAAGGAAAGTCACTGAGAGGACCGGTGCAGAGACTGGATAATGCCGGAGAGTCACTGAGAGGCCGTGTGCGGGGACTGGGATAAACAGGAGAGTCACTGAGAGGACTGTGTGCGGAGACTGGATAATGCAGGGGGAGTCACTGAAGGGCTGTGTGCGGAGACTGGGATAATGCAGGAGAGTCACTGAGAGACCGTGTGCGGAGACTGGATAATGAAGGAAAGTCACTGAGAGGACCTGTGCGAGACTGGGATAATGAAGGAAAGTCACTGAGAGGACCGTGTGCGAGACTGGGATAATGCAGGAGAGTCACTGAGAGGACCGTGTGCGGAGACTGGATAAATGCAGGAGAGTCACTGAGAGGGACTGTGTGCGGAGACTGGGATAATGCAGGAGAGTCACTGAGAGGACTGTGTGCGGAACTGGGATTTAAAGCAGGAGAGTCACTGAGAGGACCGTGTGCGGAGACCGGATAATGAAGAAAGTCCTGGAGGGCGTGTGCGGAGACTGGGATAATGCAGGAGAGTCACTGAGAGGACTGTGTCGGAGACTGGATAATGCAGGAGAGTCATGAGAGGACTGTGTGCGGAGACTGGGATTTAAAGCAGGAGAGTCACTGAGAGGACTGTGTGCGGAGACTGGGATAATGCAGGAGGTCACTGAGAGGACTGTGTGCAGAGACTGGGATAAGCAGGGGAGTCACTGAGAGGACCGTGTGCGGAGACTGGGATAATGCAAGAGAGTCACTGAAAGGACTGTGTGCGGAGACTGGGATAATGAGGAGAGTCACTGAGAGGACCGTGTGCGGAGACTGGATAATGCAGAGATCACTGAGAGGACTGTGTGCGGAGACTGGGATAGGGAGGAAGTCACTGAAGGACTGTGTGCAGAGAGGGATAATGCAGGAAGTCCACTGAGAGGACCGTGTGCGGAGACTGGGGTAATGCAAGAGAGTCACTGAGAGGACTGTGTGCGGGGACTGGGAAAAATGCAGGGGACTGAAGACTGTGTCGGGACGGGATAAGCGGGAGTCACTAAGGACCGTTGGGGGAGACTGGTAATCAGGAAGTCACGGGAAAGGGCCTGTCGGGGAAATGGGGAAAACAGAGGGGCACTGAGAGGACCTGTGCAGACTGGGGTAAGGGGGAATCACTGAGAGATGTGGGGACTGGGATAATCAGGAGGGTCACTGAAGGGGCCTGTGCGGAATGGGGTAACAGGAGAGTCACGAAGGGGCCGTGTGCAAACTGGGGAAAAAGCAGAGAGTCATGAAAGGGCTGGTGCGAACTGGATAATCAGGGATCACTGAGAGGACGGTTTCGAGACTGGGTTGCAGGGAGTCACTAAACGTGGTGGAACTGGATAATGCAGGAGATCACTGAAGGACGTGTGTGGAACTGGGATAATGCAGGAGAGTCATGAAGGGGCTGGTTTGGACTGGGGTAAAGCAGGGGAAATCACTAAGGGCCCTGTGAGGAGACTGGGAAAATCAGGAATCACTGAAAGACCATGTCCGGGGACTGGGGAAAGCAGGGAGTCACTGAAGACCGTGTGCAGAGACTGGGGTAAAGCAGGGGAATCACGGAAACCATTCCGGGAAAACTATAATGCAAGAGACACTGAGAAGACCTGCCGGGGAAAAAAAAAAAAAAAAAAAAAAAAAAAAAAAAAAAAAAAAAAAAAAAAAAAAAAAAAAAAAAAAAAAAAAAAAAAAAAAAAAAAAAAAAAAAAAAAAAAAAAAAAAAAAAAAAAAAAAAAAAAAAAAAAAAAAAAAAAAAAAAAAAAAAAAAAAAAAAAAAAAAAAAAAAAAAAAAAAAAAAAAAAAAAAAAAAAAAAAAAAAAAAAAAAAAAAAAAAAAAAAAAAAAAAAAAAAAAAAAAAAAAAAAAAAAAAAAAAAAAAAAAAAAAAAAAAAAAAAAAAAAAAAAAAAAAAAAAAAAAAAAAAAAAAAAAAAAAAAAAAAAAAAAAAAAAAAAAAAAAAAAAAAAAAAAAAAAAAAAAAAAAAAAAAAAAAAAAAAAAAAAAAAAAAAAAAAAAAAAAAAAAAAAAAAAAAAAAAAAAAAAAAAAAAAAAAAAAAAAAAAAAAAAAAAAAAAAAAAAAAAAAAAAAAAAAAAAAAAAAAAAAAAAAAAAAAAAAAAAAAAAAAAAAAAAAAAAAAAAAAAAAAAAAAAAAAAAAAAAAAAAAAAAAAAAAAAAAAAAAAAAAAAAAAAAAAAAAAAAAAAAAAAAAAAAAAAAAAAAAAAAAAAAAAAAAAAAAAAAAAAAAAAAAAAAAAAAAAAAAAAAAAAAAAAAAAAAAAAAAAAAAAAAAAAAAAAAAAAAAAAAAAAAAAAAAAAAAAAAAAAAAAAAAAAAAAAAAAAAAAAAAAAAAAAAAAAAAAAAAAAAAAAAAAAAAAAAAAAAAAAAAAAAAAAAAAAAAAAAAAAAAAAAAAAAAAAAAAAAAAAAAAAAAAAAAAGGGGGGGGGGGGGGGGGGGGGGGGGGGGGGGGGGGGGGGGGGGGGGGGGGGGGGGGGGGGGGGGGGGGGGGGGGGGGGGGGGGGGGGGGGGGGGGGGGGGGGGGGGGGGGGGGGGGGGGGGGGGGGGGGGGGGGGGGGGGGGGGGGGGGGGGGGGGGGGGGGGGGGGGGGGGGGGGGGGGGGGGGGGGGGGGGGGGGGGGGGGGGGGGGGGGGGGGGGGGGGGGGGGGGGGGGGGGGGGGGGGGGGGGGGGGGGGGGGGGGGGGGGGGGGGGGGGGGGGGGGGGGGGGGGGGGGGGGGGGGGGGGGGGGGGGGGGGGGGGGGGGGGGGGGGGGGGGGGGGGGGGGGGGGGGGGGGGGGGGGGGGGGGGGGGGGGGGGGGGGGGGGGGGGGGGGGGGGGGGGGGGGGGGGGGGGGGGGGGGGGGGGGGGGGGGGGGGGGGGGGGGGGGGGGGGGGGGGGGGGGGGGGGGGGGGGGGGGGGGGGGGGGGGGGGGGGGGGGGGGGGGGGGGGGGGGGGGGGGGGGGGGGGGGGGGGGGGGGGGGGGGGGGGGGGGGGGGGGGGGGGGGGGGGGGGGGGGGGGGGGGGGGGGGGGGGGGGGGGGGGGGGGGGGGGGGGGGGGGGGGGGGGGGGGGGGGGGGGGGGGGGGGGGGGGGGGGGGGGGGGGGGGGGGGGGGGGGGGGGGGGGGGGGGGGGGGGGGGGGGGGGGGGGGGGGGGGGGGGGGGGGGGGGGGGGGGGGGGGGGGGGGGGGGGGGGGGGGGGGGGGGGGGGGGGGGGGGGGGGGGGGGGGGGGGGGGGGGGGGGGGGGGGGGGGGGGGGGGGGGGGGGGGGGGGGGGGGGGGGGGGGGGGGGGGGGGGGGGGGGGGGGGGGGGGGGGGGGGGGGGGGGGGGGGGGGGGGGGGGGGGGGGGGGGGGGGGGGGGGGGGGGGGGGGGGGGATAAATGGGCCCCGAGATTAGGAGACCGGTTTTGGGGGATAAAAATGGGAGGGGGGATAGAGGATGTTGGAGGGAAATTTTGGGGGTGTATGAAGGGGGGTTCGGAGACTGGGTTGCGGAGACTGGGGGAATGCAGGAGAGTCACTGAGAGGACCCTGTGCGGAGACTGGGATTTAAAGCAGGAGAGTCACTGAGAGGACTGTGTGAGGGGACTGGGATAATGCAGGAGGTCACTGAGAGGACGTGTGGGAGACTGGGATAATGCAGGAGGTCACGAGAGGACTGTGTGGAGACTGGGATAATGAGGTGAGACTGAGAGGACTGTGTAGGAGACTGGGATAATGCAGGAGATCACTGGAGAGGCGTGGCAGAGACTGGGATAATGCAGGAGAGTCACTGAGAGGACGGTGGGAGACTGGGATAATGGAGGAGAGTCACTGAGAGGACCGTGTGTGGATGAGATAATGCAGGAGAGTCACTGAGAGACTGTGTGCGGAGACTGGGATAATGCGGAGAGCACTGAAGGACGTGTGAGAGACTGGATAATGCAGGAGAGTCACTGAGAGGAGTGTGCAGAGACTGGGATAATGAGGAGAGTCACTGAGAGGACCGTGTGCGAGACTGGGATAATGCAGGAGAGTCACTGAGAGACTGTCGGAGACTGGGATAATGCAGAGAGTCACTGAGGGACGTGTGCGGAGACTGGGATAATGCGGAGATTACTGAGAGGACGTGTGCGAGACTGGGATAATACAGGGAGAGTCTGAGAGGACGATGCAGAGACGGAATAATGAGGAGAGTCACTGAGAGGACCGTGTGAGAGACTGGATAATGCAGGGAGTCACTGAGAGGACCGTGTGGAGACTGGATAATGCAGGAGAGTCACTGAGAGGACGGTGAGAGACTGGAAATGGAGAGAGAGCACTGAGAGGAGGAGAGGTATGCGGAGACTGGGATAATCCAGGGAGACTGAGAGTAGGTGCAGAGGACTGGGGAAATGCGGAATCACGGAGGAAACCTGCAAGACTGGGATAATGCAGGAGAGTCACTGAGAGGACGTGTGTGGAGACGGGATAATCAGGAGAGTCACTGAGAGGACCGTGTGCAGAGACTGGGATAATGCAGGAGAGTCACTGAGAGACCGTGTGCGGAGACTGGGAATAATGCAGGAGAGTCACTGAGAGGACCGTGAGGAGACATGGATAATGCGGAGAGTCACTGAGAGGACGTGTGGACTGGGAATCAGGAGAGTCACTGAGAGGACCGTGTGCGAGACTGGATAATGCAGGAGGTCCTGAGAGGACTGTTGCGGACGGATGGGGAATCAGGAGAGTACTGAGGGACCGTGCGAGAACTGGATAATGCAGAGAGTCACTGAGAGACCGTGTGCGGAGACTGGTAATGCAGGAGAGTCACTGAGAGGACCGTGTGAGAGACTGGATAATGCAGAGAGTCACTAGAAGACCTGGGAGAACTGGATATGCAGGAGAGTCACTGAGAGCTGTCGGAGACTGGATAATGCAGGAGAGTCACTGAGAGACTGTTGGAGACGGGATAATGAGAGAGTATGAGAGGACCGTGAGAGATGGATAATGCAGGAGAGTCACTGAGAGACGGTGCGAGACTGGGATAATGCAGGAGAGCACTGAGAGACGTGTGCGAACTGGGATAATGAGAAGTCATGAGAGGACGTGTGTGGAGACTGGATAATGCAGAGAGTCACTGGAGGACGTGGGGAGACTGGATAATGCAGGGAGTATGAGAGGACCTGTCGGAGATGGATAATGAGAGAGTCACTGAGAGACCTTGGAGACGGGATAATGGGAGAGCAGAGAAGACTGTCGGAGACTGGATAATGCAGAGAGTCACGAGAGGACGTGTGCGGAGACTGGGATAATGCAGGAGAGTCATGAGAGACATGCGGAACTGGGATATGCAGAGAGTCACTGAGAGGACGTGTGCGAGACTGGGAATAGAGAGTCACGAGAAGACATGTCGGAGACTGGAAATGCAGGAGAGTACTGAGAGGACGTGTGGGAGACTGGGATAATGCAGGAGAGTACGGAGACTTCGGAGACTGGATAATGCAGGAGAGTCATGAGAGGACGTGTGCGAGACTGGGATAATGCAGAGAGTACTGAGGACTGTCGAGACTGGATAATGCAGAGGTATGAGAGGACGTGTGAGAGATGGAATCAGGAAGCCTGGAGACGTGGTGCGAGACTGGGAAATCGGAGAGACTGAGAGGACGGTGTGCGGAGACTGGGATAATGCAGGAGAGTCACTGAGAGACTGTGTGCAGAGACTGGATAATGCAGAGAGTCACTGAGAGGACTGTGTGCAGATGGGATAATGCAGGAGAACTGAGAGGCGGTGCGGACTGGGATAATGCAGAGAGTACTGAGAGGACGGTGCGGAGACTGGATAATGCAGAGAGTCACTGAGAGACGTGTGGGAGCTGGATAATGCAAGAGGTCACTGAGAGGACTGGGCGGAGACTGGATAATGAGAGAGTCACTGAAGGACTGTGTGGGTGGGATAATGCAGAGAGTCACTGAGAGACGTGTGCGGAGACTGGGATAATGAGGGAGTACTGAGAGGACGTGTGCGAGCTGGATAATGCGGGAGTCACTGAGAGACGTTGGGACTGGGATAATGCAGAGAGTCACTGAGAGACGTGTGGGAGCTGGATAATGCAGAAGTCATGAGGACTGGGCGGAGACTGGGATTGCGGAGGTACTGAGAGACGTGTGCGAGACTGGATAATGCAGGAAGTCACTGAGAGACCGGTGGGAGACGGGATAATGCAGAGAGTACTGAGAGAGTGTGCAGATGGATAATGCAGGAGAGCATGAGAGACTGGGATATGCAGGAGTCACTGAAGGACGTGTCGGAACTGATAATGCGGAGATCACTGAGAGGACGTGTCGGAGCTGGATAATCGAGATCACTAGAGGACTGTCGGAGATGATAATGCGGAGTCACTGAGAGGACGTGTGGAACTGGTAATGCGGAAGTCATGAGAGACGTGGAGACTGGGATAGCAGAGATCACTGAGAGGACGTGTGCGAGACTGGATAATGAGAAGTCACTGAGAGACTGTCGAGAGGGATAATGCAGAGAGCACTGAGAGGACGTGTGGAGACGGATAATGAGGAAGCACTGAGAGACTGTCGAGACTGGATAATGCAGAGAGTACTGAGAGGACGTGTGGAGCTGATAATGCAGGAGAGTCCTGAGAGTGTCGGAGATGGATATGCAGAGACACTGAGGACCGTGTGGAGAGATAATGCAGGAGAGTCTGAGAAGACCATGTCGGAGACTGGATAATGAGGAGAGTACTGAGAGACGTGCGAGATGATAATGAGGAGAGTCATGAGAGGACCGTGTGCGAGACGTAGCAGAGAGTCACTGAAGGAGTGGAGACGGATAATGAGAGAGTCTGAAGACTGTGTGAGATGGATAGCAGGAGGTCACTGAAGACTGTGGAGACTGGATAATGCAGGAGAGTACTGAGACCTGTGGGACTGGGAGACTGGGATAATGCAAGAGTCACTGAGAGACGTGTGAGAGACGGATAATGCAGGAGAGTCACTGAAGACGTTGGGAGACTGGATAATCAGAGATCACTGAGAGCGTGTGGAGACTGGGATAAGCAGGAGAGTCACTGAGGACGTGTGGGAACTGGATAATGCAGAGAGTCACGAGGACTGTGGGGAGACTGGGAAATGCGGAGTCACTGAGAGGACGTGTGGGAGCTGGATAAGCAGAGAGTACGAAGGACGTGTGCGGAACTGGATAATGCAGGAGTCACGAGAGGACGTGTGCGAGACTGGGATAATGAGGAGAGCACTGAGAGGACGTGTGCGAGACTGGATAATGCAGAGAGTCACTGAGAGGACTGGTGCGAGTGGTATGCGAATCACTGAAGACTGTTGGGACGATAATGAGGAGTACGAAACTGTGTGCGAGATGATAATGGAATCACTGAAGGACCGGGCCGTGTGCGGAGACTGGGATAATGCAGGAGAGTCACTGAGAGGACCGTGTGGGAGACTGGGATAATGCAGGAGAGTCACTGAGAGGACTGTGTGCGGAGACTGGGATAATGCAGGAGAGTCACTGAGAGGACTGTGTGCGAGACTGGGATAATGCAGGAGAGTACACTGAGAGGACCGTGTGCGAGACTGGGATAATGCAGGAGAGTCACTGAGAGGACCGTGTGCGGAGACTGGGATAATGCGGAGAGTCACTGAGAGGACCGTGTGCGGAGACTGGGATAATGCAGGAGAGTCACTGAGAGGACTGTGTGCGGAGACTGGGATAATGCAGGAGAGTCACTGAGAGGACCGTGTGCGGAGACTGGGATAATGCAGGAGAGTCACTGAGAGGACCGTGTGTGGAGACTGGGATAATGCAGGAGAGTCACTGAGAGGACCGTGTGGAGACTGGATAATGCAGGAGAGTCACTGAGAGGACCGTGTGCGAGACTGGGATAATGCAGGAGAGTCACTGAGAGGACTGTGTGCGGAGACTGGGATAATGCAGGAGAGTCACTGAGAGACGTGTGGGAGACTGGGATAATGCAGGAGAGTCACTGAGAGGACGTGTGGGAGACTGGGATAATGCAGGAGAGTCACTGAGAGGACCGTGTGCGGAGACTGGGATAATGCAGGAGAGTCACTGAGAGGACGTGTGCGGAGACTGGGATAAGCAGGAGAGTCACTGAGAGGACTGTGTGGAGACTGGATAATGCAGGAGAGTCACTGAGAGGACGTTGGGAGACTGGGATAATGCAGGAGAGTCACTGAGAGGACCGTGTCGGAGACTGGATAATGCAGGAGAGTCACTGAGAGGACGTGTGCGAGACTGGGATAATGCAGGAGAGTCACTGAGAGGACGTGTGTGGTGGTAATGAGAGACTAGGGCGTTGGACGTAATGCAGGAGAGTCACTGAGAGACGTGTGGGAGACTGGGATAATGCAGGAGAGTCACTGAGAGGACCGTGTGGGAGACTGGGATAATGCAGGAGAGTCACTGAGAGGACCGTGTGCGGAGACTGGGATAATGCAGGAGAGTCACTGAGAGGACGTGTGCGGAGACTGGGATAATGCAGGAGAGTCACTGAGAGGGCGTTGGAGACTGGATAATGCAGGAGAGTCACTGAGAGGACGTGTCGGAGACTGGGATAATGCAGGAGAGTCACTGAGAGGACGTGTGCGGAGACTGGGTAATGCAGGAGAGTCACTGAGAGGACTGTGCAAGACTGGGATAATGCAGGAGAGTCACTGAGAGGACCGTGTGCGGAGACTGGGATAATGCAGGAGAGTCACTGAGAGGACCGTGTGCGGAGACTGGGATAATGCAGGAGAGTCACTGAGAGGACCGTGTGCGGAGACTGGGATAATGCAGGAGAGTCACTGAGAGGACCGTGTGCGGAGACTGGGATAATGCAGAGAGTCACTGAGAGGACTGTGTGCGGAGACTGGGATAATGCAGGAGAGTCACTGAGAGGACTGTGTGGGAGACTGGGATAATGCAGGAGAGTCACTGAGAGGACCGTGTGCGGAGACTGGGATAATGCAGGAGAGTCACTGAGAGGACCGTGTGCGGAGACTGGGATAATGCAGGAGAGTCACTGAGAGGACCGTGTGCAGAGACTGGGATAATGCAGGAGAGTCACTGAGAGGACCGTTGTGTGAGAACTGGGATAATGCAGGAGAGTCACTGAGAGGACTGTTGTGCAGAGACTGGGATAATGCAGGAGAGTCACTGAGAGGACCGTGTGTGGAGACTGGGATAATGCAGGAGAGTTACTGAGAGGACCGTGTGTGGAGACTGGGATAATGCAGGAGAGTCACTGAGAGGACCGTGTGAAGAGACTGGGATAATACCGGAGAGTCACTGAGAGGACCGTGTGCGGAGACTGGAATAATGCAGGAGAGTCACTGAGAGGACCGTGTGTGGAGACTGGGATAATGCAGGAGAGTTTGGGGGGGGAAAGGGGGGTTGGGGGGGGGGGGAAAAAAAAGGGGAATTAAAAAGGGGGGGGGGAAAAAAAGGGGGCCAAAAGGAGGGGGGGGGTTAACAGGGGGGAGGGGGTTTGGGGGGGTTGGGGGGGGGGAAAAAAGGGGGGGGGGGAAATAAAAAGGGGAGGGGGGGGGGGGGGAAGGGGAAAAGGGGGGGGCCTGGGGGGGGGGGGGGGTTTAATGGGGGAAAGGTTTGGGAGGGGTTTGGGGGGGGAAAGGGGGGGGGGAAAGGGGGGGGAAAAAAAAGGGGGGCCCGGGAGGGGGGGGGGGGGTTTGGGGGGGGGGGAAAAGGGGGGGGGGGTTTCGGGGGGGGCCTGGGGGGGGGGGGAAAAAGGGGGGGCCGGGGGGAAAAGGGGGAGGGGGGTTTTGGGAGGGGGGGAAAAGGGGGGGGGGGGGGGGGCCGGGGGGGGGGGGGTTAAGGGGGGAAAGGGGGCGGGGGGGGAAAAAAAAAAACCCCGGGGGGGGGGGGAAACGGGGGGGGGGGGGGGGGTTTTGGGGGGTTGGGGGGGGGTTTGGAAAAGGGGCCAAAAAAAAGGGGAAGGGGGGGGGGGGTTTGGGGAAAAAGGGGGGGGGGGGAAAAAAAAAAGGGGGAAAAAACCCGGGGGGGGGCCAAAAAAACCGGAGAGGGGGGGGGGTTTTGGGGGTTTTGGGGGGGGGGTTTTTTGGGGGGAAAAAAAGGGGGAAAAGGGGGGGGGGGGAAAAGGGGAAAAGGGGGGGGGGGGGGGGGGGAATGAGGGGGCCCGGGGCCGTGTGGGGGGGGGGGGAAAAAAAAAGGGGGGGTTTGGGGGGGGGGGGGAATGGGGAAAAACCGGGGGGGGGGTTTTTGGGGGGGAAAGGGGGGCCGGGGAAAAAAGGGGGCCCAAAAGGGTTTGGGGGGGAAAAAACCGGGGGGGCAAAGGGGGGGGGGGGGAAAAAAATTTTGGGAAACGGGGGGGGGGGGGTTTTGGGGGGGGGGGGGAAAAAGGGGGGGGGGGGTTTTTTTGGGGGTTTGGGGGGTTTTTTAAAAGGGAAAGGGGGGGTTTTGGGGGGGGGGGGGGAAAAAAATTTTCCCGGAAAAGGAAAAAGGGGGGGGGGGGGGAAAAATTTGGGGGGGGGAAAAAAAAAGGGGGGGAAAAAAAAAAAAAAAAGGGGGGGGGGGTTTTTTTAAAAGGGGGCCCGGGGGGGGGGGGTTTTAATTTGGGGAGTTTTTTTTTGGGGGGTTCCCCGGGGGTTGGGGGGGGAAAATTTTCTTTTAAAAAATTTTGGGGGGGGGGGGGGGTTTTTTTTTTTTAAAAAAATTTTTTTTTTTTTCCCCCCCCTTTTTTTTTTTTAAAATTTTTTTGGGGGGGTTTTTTTTTTTGGGGGCCACTTTGGGGGCCTTTTTTTTTTGGGGGGCCCCCAATTTTTAAAATTTTTTTTTTTTTTTTTTTGGGGTTTTTTTTTTCCCAAAAAAAATTTTAAAAGGGGGGGCCCCTTTTTTTTTTAAAATTAATTTGGGGTTTTTTTTTTTTTTCCCCCCCTTTTCCTTTTTTTTTTTGGGCCCAGCGTTTGCTCATTTTATTTTCTTTCTGTGTCAGTATTTTTCCCCTTGTCTAAACCCCCATTACATGTTTGGGGGCTTTCTATTATCTTTGGGGTTCTGCTCCGGGGGAGATAGCTTTCCTATTTTTCTTTAGTGTGTAGTTAGTTTCTTTAGGCTGTGACGAGGCGTTTTAGGACCCTCGTAGGAAAAGCTCCCGGCTGCCTCTGTTGTGGTGGTTAGTCAGGGTACTGCAATTCATAGTTCCAACTGTCTGGTTTTTTATTTCCTTTTTTTTCCCCGCATCCCCAGCTAAACCCTAAATAAAAGTTTAAACACGGCCATAAAATTGTATGGTACCCCACAGAAGGGAAAAAATATTTTGAAAAGGGAAAAAAAAGTTTTTCAGAGATATTTTTCTGTTTGTTGGGATTTTTTTTTTTTTTTTCCCCCTGTATCTCTGGGTTTCTGGGGAGGATCTTTTCTCCCAAAGGGGTTTGCACAGTTGTCTGGCCGTTTTGGGTCAGCTTTTCCGCTGAGGTTCGGGTATTGCTGCTTTTCTTGCTAGGTTGCCTGTTGTGGAACCTAGGATCCCCATGCCCGATTTGTTTTTTGGGGATTTGAGCTTAAAATTTCGAAATTTTAAAATTTAAATTTTAAATTGTTTCTTGCCTTTTAAAAACTAAGTCCTCAGGAAACGCAGCGCAGCAGGTTCAAATTGTCATCTCTCTCCTGCGCGGCGATCTCAGGATTGGGCTTTTTCCCTGACCCCCTTTGGGGGTCCTGTTTTTTAGTGATGTTGATGCATTTTTTTTAGGCTTTGGGGGTTTTTGTACGATGAGCCTAATGTCACTGATCAAGTGGGAAAAAACCTTGTTGGGATTAAATCAGGGGTTGTGAGCTGAGTTTTACTGTCAGAGAAAATTTCCCTAGGTGGGCAGTCCTGACCAAATGGAATGACGACGCTTTGGCGGCCCTTTTCCCGGAAGGGTCTGTCGGATAATTTTAAAGGGGTGTTTTGGTGGGATTCCCCGTCCCCTCTGGTCTCAATTTATTCTATGTCATTAGCGATTCAAATTGAAAAGACGTTTGCGTGGGGGAAAAATATGCGTGGGGTGGTTTTTGCCTTGTGAGCAGCGGGTGAGCCCCTCAGTGTTTATGGGGAGTGGTGTCTGGGGCAAAAGGTCATGAAATTTCGAAAGCGCAATTTGGGTTTTTGTTTCTAATGTGGTTTATGCCCCTCATGTATTTCAGTCTTGGGCCCCAAGCGGGGGGGAAAACGTTTTTTCACGCTCAGTTGTCTTGGGTAGTGTTCAGACTAAGTTTTTATTAAAATGTCACTCTGATATGCTCTCTGTCCTCATTTTTCTCTCAGGCTTTCGTTGATTCTGGAGCAGCTATTAACTGATGGATTATGATTTTGCTAAACGTTGTGGATTTCCCTTGATACCCTACAGAAGTCTATTCCCCCTACTGGGGATCGATTCTCCCCCCTTTGGCTGAGAAAAAACCCCAGTTTTCTATTTCAGGGATAATGAGGGTTGAACCTGATCACCAGGAGTGCTGCAAATTTTTGGTTCTATATAATCTGCATGACATTATCGTGCTGGGTTTCCCTTGGTTACAGTCTCATAACCCTGTTTTGGATTGGAAATCGGGTTGTCTGTAACAGTTGGGGTGCCAAGGTGTTAATACCAACACTCCTGTTTTTTCTGCCTCCCCCAGGCTGAGGATGTTCCTGACTTTTTGTTTGATTTTTTCGATGTGTTTAGCGAAAGTAAATCTGCACCCTTACCCCCCCATAGGAGCTATGACTGCGCTATTAAATTAGTGCCAGGTTGTAAATTCCCTAAGGGTCGCCTTTTAACTTGTCTGTCCCTGAACATGACGCTATGCGGTCTTTATCAAGGAATCATTGGAGAAGGGTCATATCAGACCATCCTCTTCACCCTTAGGTGCCGGTTTTTTCTTTGTGGCCAAAAAAAGATGGTTCATTAAGGCCGTGTATTGATTATCGTCTCTTGAACAATTTACTGTGAAATATCAATACCCGTTTACCCTTGATTTCTGACCTTTTTTCCAGGGTGAAAAACCGCTACTTGGTTTACCAAGTTTGCCCTCAGGGGGGGTTATAACCTTATTCGCATTAAGCACGGGGATGAATGGAAGACGGCATTTAACACCCCTGAAGGGCATTTTGAGTACCTGTGATGCCCTTTGGGCCTCACTAATGCTCCTTCCGTTTTCCCAGTCCTTCATGAATGACATTTTCAGGGATTTTGTGGACAAGTTTCTGATTGTTTATTTGGATGATATCTTGATTTTTTCTAATGACTGGGACTCTCTTTTGAACATGTTCGAAATGTATTCCAGATTTTGAGAGAGAATGCTCTGTATGTGAAGGGATCAAAGTGTCTTTTTGGCGTACAGAAGATCTCATTTTGGATTCATTTTGTCCCATCTGTTATTGAAATGGACCCGGTCAAGGTTCAGGCCATCTGTGATTGGGTCCAACCTACTTCATTAAAGGCTTTCAGAGATTTTTGGGTTTTGCCAATTTTTATCGTAAATTTATTGGTAATTTCCTGTTATTTTTAAACCATTAATGATTTGACCAGAAGGGTTCTGATGTGGTGAATTGGCCTCCTGAGGCGGGCTCTGCGTTTCAGGAACTTAAGCAGAGATTCACTTCTGCTCCTGTTCTACGGCAGCCTGAATGTTTCTCTGCCATTTCAGGTGGAGGTTGATGCCCCTGAAATTGGGGCAGGTGCCGTTTTGTCCCAAAAAGATCCAGAGACCTCTAAAGTAACCCTTGTGCCCTTTTTCTCTCGAAAATTTTCTCCTACTGAACGTAATTATGACGTGGGTAACGGGAGTTATTGGCCATGAAGTGGGCTTTTGAAGAGTGGAGACATTGGCTGGAGGGGCCAAAATCAGGTGGTGGTCCCTTTGGACCATAAGAATCTGGTTATTGGAATCTGCCAGCGACTCAATCCTAGAAGGCCGGTGGGCCCTTTTTTTTCACAGTTTTAATTTTGGGTTTTCCCTTTTTTCCTGGGATAAGAATGTTAAAGGGGGATGCCTCTCGAGGGGTTTCCTTGCGGGGCTCTCTGGTTTGATCCCTCTGTTATTTAAGGAGGGTGTAGTTCTTTCCCCCATCTGCCAATTTGAGACTTGCCCGGAGGGGGGTCGGAGGATAGGCCCGAGGTGCCCCGTTGGAAAATTGTTTGTCCGGACCAAAGGAAAAAAAGTGTGTGTTGGATTCATTTTTTCCGATTGGCTGGGCATCCCGGAATTTTTTGGGACCAGAGATTGGTTAGTGGTCCCTTTTTGGGGGCCTCCTTTTCTCGGATGTCAGGGGAAATTTTTGCGTCCCGCGGGACTTGTCTCGCTCCAAGCCTTGCTCTCGCTCTAGTGGTTTGTTTATGCCATTGCCGTGCCCCCAAGAGACTGGACCCATATTCTATGGTTTCATTTCCGATCTTCCTGTTTCTCAGAGGGGGGGGAAAGCCCCCCATCTGGGTAATTTTTTGATAGGTTTTCCAAAATGATACATCTTGTGCCCTTTTCCTAAGTTGCCCTTCTCCTTGAATTGGTGCCCTTGTTTCCCTTTAGCAGTGGTTTGTTTTTTCCGGGGATTCCCGGAAATTGGTCTGACGAGGAGTCCAGTTTGTTTTCAGATTTTGGAGGACTTTTTGTTCTAAATGGGTGTTCAATTGTCTTTTCCTCGGCATTTTATCCTCAGACAATGGTCAAACTGAGAGAACAAACCAGACATTGGAGATTATCTAAGATGCTTTGTGTCTGCTTTTCGGGGATGACTGGGTCTTTTTTTTGCCTTTGGCGGGTTTTTGCTCTTAATAATAGGGTAGCTCTGCCCCTTTGATTTTCTCCGTTTTTCTGTAATTTGGG
The DNA here is from genome assembly GCA_033576555.1 of Oophaga sylvatica. NCBI lineage: Eukaryota > Metazoa > Chordata > Amphibia > Anura > Dendrobatidae > Oophaga > Oophaga sylvatica. The sequence continues at coordinate 33,477 of JARQOD010008022.1, forward strand.
TTTAAACCCTCGTTTTCTTCAGGACGAGGGGCTTCTGTCTGCCCAGGTGTTGACTTGTTGTTGAGCGGTATGCAGCAGATTTGGGACCGGTAGTGGGGGGTTTTTGTCCCCTCTCGGGAAAAAGGCCCACTTTTGTAACCAAAAAGGACTGTGGTCCTCGGTTTAAAGGGGGGGTTTTTGGGTTTTGGGTTTCCCCCCAAAAAGAAATTCCTATGGATGTTTTTAAAAAATTTAAGCCTGGGTTCATTGGCCCTTTTTAAGTTCAGGGAGGATTTTAAAACCCCGGGTTTTTTTTCGTTTGTTTTTCCCCAGGGCCCTTTAAAAGATCCAAACGTGTTCCAAGCCTTGTGAAGAGGTTTGTTACGGGGGTTTTCTGCTTTTTTTGCCCCAAACCCTTTTTTGGTTTTGGGGGAAATCGGGTAGTGGTTGAGAAATATTGGTTCTCGTTTTTTTAAAAAAACCCCCGTTTTTGGGTTTTAAAAGGAAAGAGGTTATGGTCAGGAAATTTTTTTGGGGGTGTTTGCTTCGGACATCCTTTGCTAGGAGTATCGTCTATCAAGAATCTTTCCGGGCCCCCCCCTGGTTGAAAAAAGGGGGGGGTTTCGGTGACCCCCCAAAGGGGGGGGGGTACGGGTAAAAATTGGGTTTGAGATGATTCTGGAGAGGTCCCTTGGGGTTAAAAAGCTACAGGGGTTTTTGGGGGAATCAGGTTTTACTGTTTTGGGTCTTTTTTAAAGGGGGAATCTTTTCCATCAGGGCCCCCGGGATCATTTTTTTGGTCAAATTTTTTTTTTCATTTTTCCCCTGTACCCCGCTGTGTGGGTGTCGACCCCCGTTTAAAATAACAATTTTTTTATTTTGTGTTTTTGCATATTTTTGCTTTTTTTTCCCCCGCACTTTGTGGGGGCCTTTGGGCCCCCCCCGGGGGTTTTTCCCCCTCTTTTTGTAAACCCCGTTTTTTGTATTTTTGGTTTTTTTCTTTTTTTCAGTGGCTGCTTTTTTTTTACCCGAAAAATAATTTAGGTGGAGAGGTCGTGTGATCTCGGGTATTTTGAAATTTGAGGGGTTGGTGTTTTTCGGTTTTTTTGGGATTGCTTAATCCCTTCCGTCCTTTTCTATTTAGTAGTTTGGGCCCAGCGTTTGTTACTTTTTTTCTTCTGTGCGTATTTCCTCTTTTTAACCGCCATTACGGGTTTGGGGGGTTTCTATTATCTTTTTTGGGGTTTTTTCTCCGGGGGGGGAATAGTTTCCTATTTCATCTTTAGGTGTAGTTGTTTTCAGGGGGGGACGGGCGTTAGGGGGGATCGTAGGGGGAAGCTCCCGGTGCCCTTTTTGTGGTGGTTAGTCAGGGTTTCTGCAATCTCCCTAGATTCCAATGCTCTGGTGTATTTCCTTTTTTGCCGCCTCCCAAAAAACCCCCAAAAAAACAAGGACTGTGTGCGGGGGATGGGATTTAAGCAGGAGAGTCACGAGAGGAAAATGGGTTTTTGGGGACTGGGAAAAAGCAGGAGAGTACTGAGGGACTGTGTGTGGAAAACGGGATTTAAGCAGGAGAGTCACTGAGAGGACGGTGTGGACTGGGATAATGCAGGAGGCATGGAGGATGTGGTGGAGCTGGGATAATGCAGGAGAGTCCCCTGAGAGGGGGTGTGCGGAGACGGGGTAAAGCAGGAGAGTCATGGAGGGCTGTGTGAAGGGGAGGGTAAAGCAGGAGAGCCTGAGAGGGGTGTGCAGAGATGGGTTTTAAAAAAGGAGAGTACTGGAGGACCCTGGGGCGGGGATGGGTTTTCAGGGGAAAAAATAGGGACTGGTGGGAGACGGGGAAAACCCCAAAAAGGGGCCCGAGAGGGCTGGTTTTGGGGGACTGGGATAATGAGGAGGTCATGAGGGACTGTGTGGCAAGGGATGGGGGTAAAAAAGGGGAGTCACTGAGGGGGACAGTGTGCGAGGGGGGATAATGAGGGGCACCCGAAGGGGTTGGGGAGATGGGGGGAAAGCAGGGAGCACTGAGGGATTGTGTGCGGGGACGGGATAATGAGGGAGTTTGAGGGGGCTGTGTGTGAGAGGGTGGGATAATGGGAGGAGAGCATGAGAGGACGGGGGTGTGGAAAACCCCGGGATAATGCAGAAGAGTCCTGAGAGGACCAGTGTGAAAAGACGGGGGTTTAAAAAGGGGGGTCACTGAAGGACCAGGTGAAAAACGGGTAAGCAGGAAGTCACTGAGAGGATGTGTTTGGAGATGGGGTAATGCGGAGGTCATAAGGACTGTGTGTGAAAAGGGGGGATAATGCAGGGAGTCATGAAGGATGTGTGTGGAGATGGGATTTAAAGCAGGAATCACTGAGAGGTGTGGAAGGACTGGGATAAACCCGGGGGGGTCAGAGGGGGCCTGTGGAAAGGTGGGGGAAAAAAAGGAGAGTCAGGAGGTGTTTTGTGGGACGGGTAATGCAGGAGAAATCACTGGAGGACTGTGGTGGGACTGGGTAAGGGGGGGTCACTGAAGGGGGCCCTGTGAGGGGACAGAGTTAATTTCCGGGAGAGGGCATGAGGGGACTGGGTGTGGGGACTGGGGGTAATGCCTGAGGGGCACTGGAGGATGTGTGTGGGGGGACTGGGATAAAGCCTGAGAGTCATGAGAGGTTTGGTTTTTGGGGGTGGGATAATGCAGGAGAGTCACGAGAGGACGGGTTGGGGACTGGGATAAAACAGGGGAGTTTTTGAAGGACGTTTTGAGGGGGACAGAGTTAATGCCGGAGAGTCACGGAGGGCTGTGTGCGGAGACTGGGGTAATCCAATTTGAGCACTGAAGGCTGTGTTTTGGGGAAAGGGGTAAGCAGGAGGTCACTGAGAGGACCTTGGAGAGACTGGATATGCAGGAGAGTCACTGAGAGGGCCGGTGCGGGGACTGGGAAAAATGCAGGGGGGGTCACTGGAGGGCTGTGTGAAAAGGGGGGGGGTAATGCAGGGAGTCCGAGAGGACTGTGTGTGGGGACTGGGGTAACAGGAGAGTCCTGGAGGGCTGTGTGCGGAGAGGGGATAATGCAGGAGAGTCACTGAGAGGCTGTGGAAGAGACGGGATAATGCAGGAAGTCACTGAGAGGACTGTGTGTGGGGACTGGGATAAAGCAGGAGATCATGAGAGGGCTGTGTGAAGAGAGGGGTAAAGCAGGAGAGCCCCTGAGAGGGCTGTGGTGGAGCTGGGAAATGCAGGGAGCAAGAGAGGCGGTTGTGGGACTGGGATAAAAGCAGGGGAAACATGAGAGGACTTGGTGGAGACTGGGGTAAGCAGGGGAGTCACTGAGAGGACTGGTGTGGGACTGGGATAATGCGGAGAGTCATGAGAGGATGTGTGGGAGGGGGGATAAGCGGAGAGTCACTAGAGGACCATGTGTGAGAGATGGGTAATGCAGGGAGTCCGAGGGACCTGTGAGGGGACTGGGAAAAACCAATAGAGTCATGAGAGGAATTGTGTGGAGATGGGGAAAAGCAGGAGGTCACTGAGGGACTGTGTGTGGGATGGGATAACCAATAGAGTCACTGAGAGGATGTGTGTGGGACGGGATAATGCAGGAGGTCACTGAGAGGACCCTGTGCGGGGGACTGGGATAATGCAGGGGAGTCAGAAGGACTGTGGCGGGAAAATTGGGATAATGAGGAGAGTCATGAGGGACCGTGTGCGGGGATGGATATGCAGGAGAGTCAGAGGGACGTGTGGGGAAGG
>JARQOD010008023.1:0-37189 GCA_033576555.1 Oophaga sylvatica
TTATGACCAGGGGTAACAAAATGGTAGGGGATGGGGAGAAGAAGGTTCTTACATCATTCTTTTCCAGAAAGAGGATGAAAAATACAACACAGCGGTTCCTTCTGAAACCGAAATGTGGAACTTTTCCATGTCTACGATGCGTACAATGTAATAATGTTACTAAAGGAGATAAATTTTTTCGTCCTCATTCTGGAAAAGAATTTAAAATCAGATATTATTTTACCTGCGATTCAACTTACGTAGTGTATCTCATTAAGTGCCCGGGTGGCCTGATGTACATAGGGGAGACCTCACAAACAATACGGGAAAGGATTTCTAAGCACAAATCCACCGTACGATGTAAGAACCTTCTTCTCCCACAGAGGTAATTTAATACATATGCTATATAAGCTCTTTTTCTACTTTGACAATACACCACTGATTTTTGTCAATTTCTCAATTTTCTCAGCTTTGTCATAAGCCACGCTTATGTTTATGTAAGTACTGCCTATTTGGTCACTATCTATTCACGGTCGATACTCCGAGCCATTTTCACAATTATTATACCCTTATTTAGGCGGCATTCTTCACTTGGGGCACCTGTCTCTCTGGGAGCCATTTTCTATATACATATAAGGTATGGCACTATTTTTTCCTGATTTTCCTATTTAGGATACCACCACGACTGTCTATGCATACTCGTAGCCAATCCACTTGTTTTCTTTTTGTTCTTGATTTAGACCCATATAGACATATTTTTTATACACTTAATTTTATTATGCTTTTTCCTTTTTTGTCTGTACAAATTCTTATGAATTTGAATTGTTATTTCAGTAGTTACTGATGAAGGTCACCAAGACCGAAACGTTTTGAAGATACTACTAATAAATTATTAAGTTGAGTGCTTAGTCTTTTCTTTGTTATTAGTACCCGGTGTGGGAACCTACACTCTAAGCACCATTTCCATTAAGGTTGTGCTCACGATCTATTTTCATATAAAGTATAGGACAGACCCCATAAGGTAGAATGAGCCCCATATATTGCTCCATACAGTATAATGAGTCGCATATAAAGCTCCATACAGTATATAATGGGCCCCATATATTGCTCCATACAGAATGGGCTCCATATAATGCTCCATACAGAATAGGCCCCATATGATGCTCCATACCCTATATGATGCCCCATAAATAATGAACCCCATATGATTCTCCAGTATATGATGGGCCACATGGATGATGCTCCAGTATATGATGGGCCAAAATCATGCTCCATATATAATGGGCCCCATTATTAATGTTCCAGTGTGTAATGGGCCACGTAAATGCTGCTCCAGTGTCTGATCTGCCCCATTTATAGTGCTCCAATACATGAGGGGCCCCATGGATGATGCTCCAGTGTCTTATGGGCCAAAACAAAGCTCCATATATAATGGGCCCAATTATTAATGTTCCAGTGTGTAATGGGCCCTGGAAATGCTGCTCCTGTGTCTGGTGTCCCCCATTTACAATACTCCAGTATATGATGGGCTCCATGGATGATGCTCCAGTGTGTTATGGGCCAAAAGAAAGCTCCATATATAATGGGCCCAATTATTAATGTTCCAGTGTGTAAGGGGCCACGTAAATGCTGCTCCAGTGTCTGATCTGCCCCATTAAGTATACTCCAGTATATGATGGGCCACATGGATGATGCTCCAGTGTCTTATGGGCCAAAAGAATGCTCCATATATAATGGGCCCCATTATTAATGTTCCAGTGTGTAATGGGCCATGTAAATGATGCTCCAGTGTCTGATCTGCCCCATTTAGAATCCTCCAATACATGATGGGCCCCATGGATGATGCCCCAGTGTCTCATGGGCCCAAAGAATGCTCCATATATAATGGGCCCCATTATTAATGTTGCAGTGTATAATGGGCCCCTTAAATGCTGCTCCAGTGTCTGATCTGCCACATTTAGAATGCTCCAATACATCATGGGCCCCATGGATGATGCTCCTGTGTCTTATGGGCCCAAAGAATGTTCAATTTATAATGGGCCCCATTATTAATGTACCAGTGTATAATGGTCCCCGAAAATGCTGCTCCTGTGTCTGGTGTCCCACATTTACAATACTCCAGTATATGATGGGCCCCATGGATGATGCTCCAGTGTGTTATGGGCTAAAAGAAAGCTCCATATATAATGGGCCCCATTATTAATGTTCCAGTGTGTAATGGGCCACGTAAATGCTGCTCCAGTGTCTGATCTGCCCCATTTAGAATCCTCCAATACATGATGGGCCACAAGGATGATGCTCCAGTGTCTAATGGGCCCAAAGAATGCTCCATATTAGAGATGAGCGACTTTGCCATTTTTCGGGTCGAGTCGGGTTTCGTGAAACCCAACTTTCTGAAAAGTCGGGTCGAGCGAAATCGCCCAACTTTGCTAAAAAGTCGGGGTTTCAGCCGAAACACGAAACCCCATTGAAGTCAATGGGGAAGAAAAGTCGTCATGCAGTGGGGGGCAGGAAAGACACCTACAGTGCCCATTTCAATGCCAACAACATCAATTCTTATTCCTTAAGTTTGTCAACCTTCAGTTACTTTATAACAATAGTAGCGCATTGAAAACTGTTGATTATTTGGCTAAAGTTGTGGATGGGTGGCAAGGCTGGCTCAGGTTTTTCGTGTGCCCCTGGCCAAAAAGTGTTAGTGGGCCCCATGGATGATGCTACAGTGTATGATGGGCCCCATTTAGCATTCTCCAGTGTATAATGCTCCCCATACATTGCTCCAAACATTTTCAAAAAACAAAATACCTCTCCTCGATGGGCACTACTGTACTCTGGACTCCTCAGCGTCGCCATCTTGCAGCTCTCTGCACTTGGACTGTTTCGGCAGAGGGCGTACAGACGTGACGTCATCGCGCTCTCTAACCTGAATGTCACTGTCATGAAACGTGGAACACGTCACAGCGGTGGAGCGGGAGAGGTCACTATTGCAAGTGTTGTGCCCTTAGCAAGCAGGGTGGGCCCACTGGTGGGTCCCTCATAGTACGCTGGTGTGTCTAACGGTCAGGTCGCCTCCTACCATCAGAGACACTTTTTTGTTCAATGAGGGGCCCTGTGCCAGTGCCGTTGCCCAAGAGTGGGCCCCCCCAACTGCTCAGGGCAACGTCACTTGTCTGTGTGCACAATCTGGATTCCATGGAAAAGCTGAAATTTGAAAAACGCTGTTCTCACTGGCAAATGCTTCCAAGTGGTTAGAGTGGTGTTTAAACCACCATAATTGTTCCCTCGAGCAGTGTAAATCTGTGATATTTGCAGATGAATCATCGTTTACCCTAGCCAAAAGAAGCATTCCATCCAGACTGCCTTCTCCCAACCGTAAAAAAAGTTTTAGGTTCTGTAATGATCTCTGGTGCAATTTCGTGTACATCTGCTGGGCCAATGATATCCCTTCATGGAAGAATTATTAGCGGCGCCGGCGATTATTTTGTTATTTTGGTCAAACAAGTGCATTCTATGGCTCAAGCTGTTTCTGGAGGGGAACGCCATCTTTCAGGATGATAATGCACCAATTCATACAGCTAGAAGTGTTAAAGCCTGGCACGAGGAACATTGCAATGAAGTCGAGCATGTCATCTGGCCCCCACAATCCGCAGACCAAAACATTATTGAGCATTTATGGTCGATTTAACAGATTCAACTTAAACGTCTATTTCAGCCGCCATCGTCACTGAAATGACTGTGTAGGGTCTTTAAAATGAAGAATGGGCAAAAATTTATTTGTGAAACAATTCACACCTTGTCTGAATCCATACCTTGTAGTATTGATGCTGTAATCGCTGCAAAATGTGGAACAACACCATATTTAACTAACTTTGCTTGCAGTTTCCAGGTGTTTCCATTATTTCGGCAAACCCCTGTATGTGTCATCTGGGGAACCTGGTGCCAAATCCTTACAAACCCAGGCATGGCAAATTTTTATGAAGGTGAGCTCAGTCACCAACATTTTTTGGTGACAGGCGGGTCCTGTTTTGGATCTGGATTTATCCAGCAGTACTCTGTGAAGACTCTTTCAGATAGCACACTAGCAGCAGGGCAAGCGATGTCCTGTAAGGCATATTGTGGCAATTCAGGCCAGGTGTCCACTTTACAGGGCCAGTAGTGAAAGGGGAATGAATAGTGGGGGCGAACATCGATAGGGGATGAAATGTAATTTGTAGACTCACACACAGACGCTCACTCATTATGTACAGTCATGGCCAAAAGTTTTGAGAATGACACAAATATAAATTTTTACAAAGTCTACTGCTTCACTTTTTCTAATGGCAATTTGCATATACTCCAGAATGTTATAAAGAGTGATCAGCTTAACAGCAATTACTTGCAAAGTCAATATTTGGCTAGAAAATGAACTTTATCCCCCAAAACACATTTCAACATCATTGCAGCCCTGCCTTAAAAGGACCAGCTAACCTCTTTTCAGTGATTGCTTCATTAACACAGGTGTGGGTGTTGATGAGGACATGGCTGGAGATCAATCTGTCATGATTAAGTAAGAATGACACCACTGGACACTTTAAAAGGAGGCTGGTGCTTGGCATCATTGTTTCTCTTCTGTTAACCATGGTTATCTCTAAAGAAACACGTGCAGTCATCATTGCAATGCACAAAAATGGCCTAACAGGGAAGAGTATCGCAGCTAGAAAGATTGCACCTCAGTCAACAATCTATCGCATCATCAAGAACTTCAAGGAGAGAGGTTCCATTGTTGCCAAAAAGGCTCCAGGGCGCCCAAGAAAGACCAGCAAGCGCCAGGACCGTCTCTTAAAAGTGTTTCAGCTGCGGGATCGGGCTACCAGCAGTGCAGAGCTTGCTCAGGAATGGCAGCAGGCAGGTGTGAGTGCATCTGCACGCACTGTGAGGCGGAGACTCTTGGAGCAAGGCCTGGTCTCAAGGAGGGCAGCAAAGAAGCCACTTCTCTCCAGAAAAAACATCATGGACAGACTGATATTCTGCAAAAGGTACAGGCAGTGGACTGCTGAGGACTGCGGTAAAGTTATTTTCTCTGATGAATCCCCTTTTCGATTGTTTGGGACATCAGGAAAACGCCTCATTCGGAGAAGACAAGGTGAGCGCTACCACCAGTCTTGTCTCATGCCAACTGTTAAGCATCCTGAAACCATTCATGTGTGGGGTTTCTTCTCAGCCAAGGGAATCGGCTCTCTCACAGTCTTGCCTAAAAACACAGCCATGAATAAAGAATGGTACCAGAATGTCCTCCAAGAGCAACTTCTCCCAACTCTCCAAGAGCAGTTTGGCGATCAACAATGCCTTTTCCAGCATGATGGAGCACCTTGCCATAAAGCAAAGGTGATAACTAAATGGCTCAGGGAACAAAACATAGAGATTTTGGGTCCATGGCCTGGAAACTCCCCAGATCTTAATCCCATTGAGAACTTGTGGTCAATCATCACGAGACGGGTGGACAAACAAAACCTAAAAATTCTGACAAAATGAAAGCATTGATTGTGCAAGAATGGACTGCTATCAGTCAGGATTTGGTCCAGAAGTTGATTGAGAGCATGCCAGGGAGAATTGCAGAGGTCCTGAAGAAGAAGGGTCAACACTGCAAATATTGACTTGCTGCATTAACTCATTCTAACTGTCAATATAAGCTTTTGTTACTCATATGTTTGCAATTATATTACTGTCTGTGATAAAAACATCTGTCAAACACACACATAAAAACCAGAGGGCAGCAGATCATGTGAAAATATAATATTTGTGTCATTCTCAAAACTTTTGGCCATGACTGTACTTGAGCCTAATACAAAAAGCGGATATACGGTACTGTATGAGGATTGTACTGCTGTATACAGTGTAGGTTAAAATTTGAAAAGCTGAAAAAGTGTACTGTATCTTCCAGATACCAGGTATAACTAGTATTTTGTAAATATTGGAAGTGTGGGTATATATATCATGAGTCAGACACAGACGCTCCGAGGCTCAGTATGGATTAGACAACAATATAAAAAGAAGTAAAAGCGTAATGTATTTGAAGACTACAGCTGTATACAGTGTAGGGGTAATGGTAACTCTTCGGATATATTTCCGTAATAACAGACATATGCTCACAGCCTCAGTATTGATTACACAATAATATAATAATTTGAAAATTGGTATTGTAGTGTACTGTATTGGGTACTGTATAGGGTACTGTACTGTAGGGTACACAAAGGGTACTGTATCACCAGCCAACAGGTGTATAGAATCTTGGGGTAATTAATTGGAAAGCTCCGTATATATTTCATGAGGCCCACAGAGACTCTCACAGGCTCAGTCCTGCTAACTCCACAATATCATTAGAAAAACTGTTCCAGCATCATCCCATTAAAGGGGTATAGATTTGAAAAGGCTCAAAATTTAAATCGAGCTATATATTTCATGAGGCCCACAGAGACTCTCACAGGCTCAGTCTTGCTAACTCCACAATATCATTCAAAAAAATGTTCCAGCATCATCCCATTAAAGGGATATAGATTTCAAAAGCATCAAAGTTTAAATCTCCGTATATATTTCATGAGGCCCACAGAGAATGTCACAGGCTCAGTCCCGCTAACTCCACAATATCATTCATTTGCAGAGCGCTTCACGCATCATCCCATGAAAGGGGTTTATCTTTTTAAGGGTCAAAATTTAAATCGAGCTATATATTTCATGAGGCCCACAGAGACTCTCACAGGCTCAGTCTTGCTAACTCCACAATATCATTCGAAAAAATGTTCCAGCATCATCCCATTAAAGGGGTTTATCTTTTTAAGGGTCAAAATTTAAAGCTCCGTATATATTTGCTGAGGCACACAGACTCTCAGAGGGTCAGTCTGGGTAACACCACAATATCATTAGACAAAGTGTTACAGCATCATCCTATTAAATGGCTATATGTCGAGGACCTTTTGCTTCTGGAGGTAGAGGAAGAGGAGGAGGAGGAGGGTATAATGCCTACACCCAACTGTTGCCTATACTGTGGTCTAGACAGCACTGTCCCAAACCCGCTGTCCCCTGTGTACCCTGCATACATTACATTAACCCAGTGTGCACCGATTGAGACGGAATGACCTTGGACATGACGAGTGGGCCTTGTGTGTTGCCCCTGAGGGTTCAGTCAAAACAGAGGGATTGCATCTCACACAGAGGTGTGATACAACATTCTCAGGTAAGAAGGGAGCAACACACAGGACTGTAACACCTGCACCCACCTCAGACTACAGCAGCAGGGCAGCATGTATGTACCCTAAGCAAGGATCTTCTCAGCCCTGGCTGGTTACGAAACAGTGCCTGAGTGGGGGCTGAAGAAACTAAGAAGGAGGTGCAGTGAAGCTTTAGAGAGCGTGAAACACAGTGTACTCACACAGTCTGGGAGGGAACAAGGATCTGGTAGTAGCTCGTCCACAGGCCCAGAACGTGAGGAAGAAGGGGTACTAGGGGCACGGATACTGAGTAAGACATCCGTGGGGCCCCATACAATTGTTGAGGGACTAGGGCGCAGAAGGGACAGCGGCCATTTAGCCTACTGGTGAACTTTACGACGCAGCTATGAAGCCGGAGTCATTTTCATCTGTAGAAGCCTCATTTACTGAACCTCGATTATCTTTGCCGAAAGCGTGTCTATATAATAGCAAGATACAGCAGAGCAGACGTTGTCACAGAAGATACGCGGCTACTCGCTTGGGACAATGATTTTGTGGTGTTGGCAGGACGTAGAGCCGAGTAATTGTACAACATCAGACGAGAGAGAAAGGAACATATTTTAAGGAGTCCTGGAAAGGTGTGTTTACAATGTACCAGTGACTTTGCTGAGCCCCTCACCTGGAGGACAACGTAGCGAAAGTCCTTGTGTGCACACCTCAACTCCGAGCAAAGCCTTGTAAAATGTACATCCCTTTAAGATCCCTGATGATGACTCTTTGCACCTTCATCCACTGACATTCACAGGCGAATCCTCATCGCACAGTAAATGGTGACTAAAAAAATTGAATAGCTGTTGGTGTAGTTGGAGAACAGTAGGTAATTGTTAATGCAAGGATATTTTGGGGTAGCTTACATTGCAGCACTAAACAGATACCGATTTTGAATGAAATTTAGTGTGACTATTTGTTAACTGTAAAGTAATAATCAAATGGGTAGTCCAAATGCAAATTGGCGAGTCATATCTATGCCTTATTGATTTTAGGCTTGACGTTAGTGTACTGCCTTTGACATTTTTCCATTTAGCGGGTTTGTGTGCACACCTTAAAGCCTTGGAAACTGCACCTGAATGTGTGATCTCAATTTCTGCCTGCAGCACCTAGTACACACTGCTACATCTAACAGCACCATTCATGTTCCTTCCAATACATAATTCTGCCCTGATCCAACAAGCGTGGCCTGTGGAGAGATATTCTAACTCTGATGCATCAACACCTGTCTCTGAGACTCTGCACTGCAGCGCTGGTCAACTTTCAACAGAAAGCAAAGGTGGCATAAACAGTTCAATACAAAATCTCCATATCCCATGAAAATATTTCTCCTTTTCATTGGATGCCCAAGGCCACGTACCGTGTCACTGCTAACGTAACACATCCCTTGAACAGACCTTCCCGTTACCGAGGAGGACCACAGTGCCCTGGAGGTCGATCCACTTGCAGGACTATATAGGGCAAATTGCCAAACTTTTGATGTTTTTGGTGGACATGTAGATGTAAGACAAATATAGATAAATTTTTTAAGTGATGTTGCCCAGAGCAAGCATGTTGTGTCCACTTGTGGCCGACGGCACTGGCACAGGGCCCCTCTAGTACGGAGTTGTGTCTAACAGCGAGTGTGCACCCCCACCGTCAGACACACTTTTTGTACTATGAGGGGCCCTATGCCAGTGCCGTCGCCCAACAGTGGGCCCCACCACCTGCTTAGAGCACCGTCACTTGGCAGGGTGCACAAATTGTTTATACCAGACCTGGGGGGGGGTTAGGACAGTTATGGACTGGTTTCCAAAAATTGCATATGTTGACTTGTAGGCTGGAGGTTCAGCAGCTGCAAATGGAGGAATTGGAGGAGTACGATCAAGAGGCGGAGAAAGTGAGCCATTATGCTGCCAACCTATGTGTCATGAGGGGAAGGTGGGACAAAATCTTTTGAAATCCATGCATGGTTCATTTTAATGAAGGTTAGATCTTCCACATTTTGGGTGGACAAAAGTGTCCTTCTTTCTGTCAGGATTGATCCAGCAGCAATGAACACTCTTTCAGATAACACACTACCAGCAGGGCAAGCAAGCTCCTGTAAGGCATATTGCGCCAATTCAAGCCAGGTGTCCAGTTTATAGGCCCAGTAGTCAAAGGGGAATGACCCGTGAGGGAGAACATCAATATCAGAGGAGAAGTAGTTTTTTACAATAGTTGACAACTGCTGTCTCCTGTCAGTTGCCATAGATTCCTGATGATGACCTGTCGTTGTGAGCGGTAGTTGAGAAATCAGTCCACAACATGGTCATGAAACCCCTGTCTCCAACCCCACTTCAGCTGTGTGTAGTACGAACACCTCTTCTATTCGGCCCACTAGGGCTCATGGTAGAACCAGCAACGCTGCTGTGTGATGGGAATGCCTCTAACAAACGGTTTACAACAGTTGCTTGTTTGTTCACCAATATTAGCTCTAGGTTCTCCTGTGGCATGATGTTCTGTAATTTTCCTTTATAGCGTGGATCAAGGATGCTGGCCAACCAGTAGTCATCATCCTTCATCATTTTGGCAATGCGGGGGTCCCTTTTTAGGATGCGCAAGGTATAATCACACATGTGGGCCAATGTTCCAGGTGTAAATGATGCACTGACACTTGTGGGTGGAGGAGCACTATCTGAAATATCCACATCCCTCCAGTCCCGCACAAACCCTGTACCTGACGTTGGCACGCCAACATTTGATCTTGCCCCCTGAGAAGACTCCTCTTCCCCCAAATAATCATCCCTCATCCTCCTCCTCCTCGTCCTCTTCTTCCTCCCCATCGTCCTGGACATTTCCCTGAGGAGACAATGGCTGACTGTCATCAAGGCTTCCCCCCTGCTCCTCCACTTCCTCCTGCGCTGCAGATGCCTGAACCTTAATGTGCGTCAAAGTTTGCATGAGCAGACGCTTAATGGGATGCTCATACTTATGATGGCGTCGTCTGCGCTTACCAGCCATGTGCATTCCTCAAAACACTGCAGGACTTTACAGAGATCTTTGAGCTTTGACCACTGCACACCCGACAACTCCATGTCTGCCCTCGTACTGCCTGCCCGTGTATCCTGCCACAAATGCATAACAGCCTGCCTCTGTTCGCACAGCCTTTCAACCATGTGCATGGTGGAGTTCCACCTTGTTGCAACGTCTATGATTAGGCGGTGCTTGAAGAAAGGTGTAGCGATCGCTGCAACCTCTGCATCCGACTGGAGTCTACGGGCGATCGACGGATGTGCAAGCACAGTCTTCGCACCTTATTGAGCAGGGCTGCTAAGTCGGGATAATTTTTTAGGAAGCACTGCACCACCAGGTTCAAGGTGTGAGCCAGGCAAGGTATGTGTTGGAGTTTTGCCCGGGCTATGGCCGACACAAAATTACTCCCCTTATCACTAACTACCTTGCCTGGCTCAAGATGTAGACTGCCCAGCCATGACTCAGTTTCTCGCTGCAAGTAGTTGGCCAGTACCTCCGCGGTATGTCTGTTGTCACCCAAACACATCCTTTGTAAAACAGCCTGCTGACGCTTTCCACCAGCTGTTCGATACTGTGACACCTCCTGTGCAACACTGGCAGCTGCGAATGGAGGTCTGGTGCGACAGCGCTCTGTTGACGACTCCGAGCTTTCGCTTCTGGAGGAGGAGTAGGAGGAGGAGGGTGTGTAACGCCTACAGGCAACTGTTTCCTATACCGTGGGCTAGGCAGAACTGTCCCACCGCCGCTGTCCCTGTGGACCCTGCTTCCACCACATTCACCCAGTGCGCAGTGATGGACACGTAATGCCCCAGGCCATGCTTACTGGACCATGCATCTGTTGTGAGGTGCACCTTTCCACTCACTGATTGTTTGAGTGCATAGACAATGCGGTATTTCACATGCTGGTGGAGGGCAAGGATGGCTTTTCGAGAAAAGAAGTGCCGACTACATAGGTCATAGCGAGGGACAGCGTAGGCCATGAGGTCCCTGAATGCAGTGCTTTCAACTAAACAGAAGGGCATCATCTCTAATGTGATCAGTTTGCCAATGTAGGCGTTCAAAGACAGTGTGCACGGATGAGAGGGTGAGTACTTTTTGGATCTACTCATAGTGTCTGGTAGGGTGAGCTGTACTTGAGAGCTGCATATGGGGGAACAACCGGTGGACATGACAGACTGAGAGGGGGTGGGTGATGTTCATGGTAGTGGTGTTGCTGGTGGTGATGGCGATGGCCTACATGTACTCTTTCGTTGCAAAAAACGACTGATTCCCTGACTGCTTTGGCCTTGCGCCGACACCTCAACACTTGTTGCTGCAGGTGTGCCAACCGGTGGTGTTACAGTGGGGGAAGCGATGGAGCGTTGGTGGCTAACTTCAGTCGGAGCAGGTGCACATGTGGTAACTGAGCTTTTGTAGTCCGTCCATGCTTGAAAGTGCATGGTATTTAAATGTCTAAGCATGCAACTGGTATTCAAATTTTTGACATTTTTACCTCTGCTAAAATTCCTTCCGCACTTCTTACATGTAACCTTGACATCTTCAATAGGATCGACAACTGCTGCAGATCCTCCTCAGCTTGTGAGTTATATTTGCCACCGTCAACTTCTTCCCCCACTGGATGCCAATCTGGATCAACAACTGGGTCATCCATCATCTCCTCTTCTATTTCATCTGCATCTTCCTCTGTGTGATTGTGTACGGTGCTATAGTATGCGGGAAGGGGCACCTGAGTTTCATCAGGGTCAGCTTCTGGCTCTGGACACTGCGAAGGCAATGTAGTGCTCTGTGGGAATGTACCAGCAGAATCATCTATCAGTGGCTGTGCATCAGTCCACTCCATGTCAGATTCATCTCGGACTGGTGAATTCATGATTTGACTTGTTAACCCTGGCATGGGATGTGAAAACAGCTCCATGGAGTAATCACCAGCACTGCGGGCTGCCGCATCCTTCACTTTACTTGGGGGTGAAGGACAAAAGGAAAGGGGTTGTTCCTGACCAGAAGCACCAAATGAGGACTGAGTGCTTCTACTTTTTGAAACTTGAGAAGAGGAGGACATAGAGCTGGAGCCTGCTTCAGCAAGGTAAGACAAAACCTTTTCCTGTTGCTCCGGCTTTAAAAGAGGTTTGCCTACTCCCAGAAAAGATAGCCTTCGAGGGCTTGTGGACCCAGACAATGCCGCCGGATCAAGACCTCCTGCCTTAGGAGCTATAGTGCTTTTGGCAGTACCAGCACATGCACCACCACCACCATCTGTACTAGCTGTCCCCCACCGCCCACCTTTATGGGGTCTGAGACCATACCTACTCATGTTTGTGAAAATGTTCCCAAAATAACAGCAGATATATTATACTGTATCAGAAGCGTGCAGCTGTATAAGGTGAATGATAATTCTGGAAATTTGAGGATATCTTTGTCGAGTACGGGTATGTTTCCACGGTCAGGAAACAGTCCGGATTTGCTGCGTGTTTGACGCTGTGCGTTGGCGCAGCGTCAAACACGCAGCGTCCAGATGTTACAGCATAGTGGAGGGGATTTCAAGAAATCCCGTCTCCACTATGCTTCAAAACATGCAGGCGGCAGACCTGCGTTTACGGAAATGCGGCGCATCTTTTTAGACCGCAGCATGTCCTATTCCCTTGCGGCGACGCTGCGTCGCCGCAAGGGAAATAACACAGGGCTATGTCGCCCTGCGGTCATTCCGGATGTGTTCCTGATGTGTTCCATGAACACATCCGGATTGACCACGCGTTCAAAAGGGGGCGGGGCTTTGGGCGGAGCGGACTTTCCGCTCTGTCCAAAGCGCTGTGTTTCCTGACCATGGAAACACAGCCTTACACAGGCGCTCACAGGGTCAGTATGGAGTCCAACACAATCTGAATTTTATGAAAACTGTAGTATATCACTAGCATATAGCTGAGAACAGTGTTGGTGTTATTAGAAATATCCGTTGATATTTGGTAGAAACAAAGGTGCTCAGAGTCTCAGGAAGGAGTAGGCCACAATTTTACAATGAGGAAAACTGTGGTATATCACTAACGTACAGCTGAGAACAGTGTTGGTGTAATTAGAAATATCCGTAGATATTTGGTAGGAACAAAGGTGCTCAGAATCTCAGGATGGAGTAGGCCCCAATTTTAAAATGAGGAAAACTGTGGTATATCACTAGCATACAGCTGAGAACAGTGTTGGTGTAATTAGAAATATTCGTAGATATTTGGTAGGAACAAAGGTGCTCAGAGTCTCTGGATGGCGTAGGCCCCAAATTTACAATGAGGAAAACTGTGGTATATCACTAGCGTACAGCTGAGAACAGTGTTGGTGTAACTTGAAATATCCGAAGATATTTGGTACAGAGTGTCACTATGGAGGAGACCTGAATTTTAACCCCTTAACGACCAAGCCATTTTGTAGGTTAATGACCAGGCCAATTTTTACATTTCTGACCACTGTCTCTTTATGTGCTTATAACTCTGGAACGCTTCAATGGATCTTGGCGATTCTGAGAATGTTTTCTCGTGACATATTGTACTTAATGATAGTGGTAAAATTTCTTCGATACAACTTGTGTTTATTTATGAAAAAAACGGAAATATGGCAAAAATTTTGAAAATTTTGCAATTTTCAAACTTTTTAATTTTTATGCCATTAAATCAGAGAGACACAGTACAGACCAAAAGTTTGGACACACCCTCTCATTCAAAGATTTTTCTGTATTTTCATGGCTATGAAAATTGTAGAATCACACTGAAGGCATCAAAACTATGAATTAACACATGTGGAATTATACATTACACTTTACAAAAAAGTGTGAAACAACTGAAAATAAGTCTTATATTCTAGGTTCTTCAAAGTAGTCACCTTTTGCTTTGATTACTGCTTTGCACGCAGAAAAGGTGAATGGATGGACTCTACATGCCTGGTTCCCACCGTGAAGCATGGAGGAGGTGGAGTGATGATGTGGGGGTGCTTTGCTGGTGACACTGTTGGGGAATTTTCCAAAATTGAAGGCATAGTGAACCAGAATTGCTACTACAGCATCTTGCAGCGGCATGCTATTCCATCTGGTTTGCGTTTAGTTGGACCATCATTTATTTTTCAACTGGACAATGACCCCAAACACACCTCCAGGCTGTGTAAGGGCTATTTGGCCAAGAAGGAGAGTGTTGGGGTGCTACGCCAGATGACCTGGCCTCCACAGTCACCGGACCTGAACCCAATCGAGATGGTTTGGGGTGAGCTGGACCGCTCATAGCTTCAATTTTGAATAAATCCCCAACAGTGTCACCAGCAAAGCACCTCCACACCATCACAACACCTCCTCCATGCTTCACGGTGGGAACTAGGCATGTAGAGTCCAGCCGTTCACCTTTTCTGCGTGCAAAGCAGTAATCACAGCAAAAGGTGGCTACTTTGAAGAACCTAGAATATAAGAGATATTTTCAGTTGTTACACACTTTTTTGTAAAGTGTAATGTATAATTCCACATGTGTTAATTTATAGTTTTGATGCCTTCAGTGTGATTCTACAATTTTCATAGTCATGAAAATACAGAAGAATCTTTGAATGAGAAGGTGTGTCCAAACTTTTGGTCTGTACTGTATGTCACAAAAAATAGTTAATAAATAACATTTCCTACATGTCTACTTTACATCAGCACAATTTTGGAACCAAATTTTTTTTTGTTAGGAAGTTAAAAGTGTTAAAAGTTGACCAGCAATTTCTCATTTTTCCAACACAATTTACAAAACCATTTTTTTAGGGACCACCTCACATTTGAAGTGAATTTGAGGGGTCAATATGACAGAAAATACCCAAAAGTGACACCATTCTAAAAACGGCACCCCTCAAGGTGTTCAAAGCAAATTCTAGAAGTTTATTAACCCTTTAGGTACTTCACAAAAATTGAAGCAATGTGGAAGGAAAAAATGAACATTTAACTTTTTTTCCCAAAATTTTTCTTTCGACGCAATTTTTTAAATTTTTTCAAGGGTATCAGGAGAAAATTAACCACAAGATTTGTTGTACAATTTCTCCTGAGTACACCAATACCCCATGTGTGGGGGAAAACCAATCTTTAGGCGCACGGCAGTGCTCAGAAGGGAAGGAGCATTATTTGAGATTTTGAATGTCAAATTGGCTGGAATCGAGAGCAGACACCATGTCGCGTTTGGAGAGTCCTTGATGTGCCTAAACAGTGGAAACCACCATAAGTGACCCCATTTTGGAAACTAGACCCCCCAAGGAACTTATCTAGATCTGTGGTGAGCACTTTGATCCCCCAAGGGTTTCACAGAAGGTTATAACGTAGAGCCGTAAAATTTAAAAATCATATTTTTTCCACAAAAATGATCTTTTCACCCCAATTTTTATTTTTCAAAGGATAAAAGGATCCCAAAGTTATTGTGTAATTTGTCCTGAGTACGCTGATACCCCATATGTGCGGGTAAACCACTATTTGGGCGCATGGCAGAGCTCGGAAGGGAAGCAGCGCCATTTGACTTTTTTGGCTGGAATTGAGATTGGACGCCATGTCACATTTGGAGAGTCCCTGATGTGCCTAAACAGCGGAAACCCCCACAAGTGACCCCATTTTGGAAACTAGACCCCACAAGGAACTTATCTAAATGTGTTGTGAGAGCTTTGAACCCCAAGGGCTTCACAGAAGGTTATAACGTAGAGCCGTAAAATTGAAAAATCATATTATTCCACAAAAATAATCTTTTCATCCCAATTTTTATTTTCCAAAGGATAAAAGGACCCCAAAAGTTATTGTGCAATTTGTCCTGAGTACGCTGATACCCCATATGTGGGGGTAAACCACTATTTGGGCGCATGGCAGAGCTCGAAAGGGAAGCAGCGCCATTTGACTTTTTTGGCTGGAATTGAAATTGGATGCCATGTCGCATTTGGAGAGTCCCTGTGTGCCTAAACTCCAACAAGTAACCCCATTTTGGAAACTAGACCCCCCAAGAAACTTATCTAGATGTGTGGTGAGAGTTTGAACCCCCAAGGGCTTCACAGAAGGTTATAACGTAGAGCCGTAAAACTAAAAAATCATATCTTTTCCACAAAAATGATCTTTCCACCCCCAATTTTTATTTTCCAAAGGGTAACAGGACCCAAAAGGTATTGTGCAATTTGTCCTGAGTACGCTGATACCCCATATGTGGGGGTAAACCACTATTTTGACGCATGGCAGAGCTCGGAAGGGAAGGAGCGCCGTTTTCGAATGCAGACTTTGATGGAATGGTCTGCGGGTGTCATGTGGCGCTTGGAGAGCCCCTGATGTGCCTAAACAGTAGAAACCCCCCACATGTGACCCCATTTTGCAAACTAGACCCCCAACGAACTTATCTAGATGTGTGGTCAGCACTTTGAACCCCCAAGGGCTTCACAGAAGTTTATAACGTAGAGCCGTGAAAATAAAAAATCATATTTTTTTCCACAAAAATGACCTTTTTGCCCTCAAATTTTTATTTTTATAAGGGTAACAGGAGAAATAGGATCCCAAAAGTTGATGTGCAATTTGTCCTGAGTACGCTGATACCTCATATGTGGGGGGGAACCACTGTGATGGCCTTACTGCAATCTTTGGGATGAAGAATGAACAAATCCACAAAAGGTGAAGAATTGGTTTTATTTTTTACGCCGTTCCTCGTGCGGTATTAGTGATTAGGCGACTTTATTTTTCGGGTTGGTGCGATTACAGTGATACCAGATTTACATCCTTTTTTCATGTTTAGCTCCTGTCACACACTAAAAGATGCTTTTTTTTGGAATAATTTTTTGTAAGAAATTTTTGCATCGCCGTATTTTGAGAGCTATAATTTTTCCATATTTCGTCCGACAGAGTTATCTGTGGGCTTATTTTTTGCGGGACGAGCTGACGTTTATAGTACTACCATATTCGGGCACATAACGTTTTTTGATCGCTTCCTATTCCGATTTTTGCGGAAGCAGAATGAACAAAAACCAGCAATTCAGGAATTGTTTTCTTTTTTTCCCCATTCTGCGTGTGGTAAAATTGATAAAGCAGCTTTATTCTTCGGGACACTACGTTTACAACGATACCTCATTTATATATTTTTTTATGTTTTGGCGTTTTTTACGCAATAAAAAATTTTATAGAAAAATAATTATTTTTGCATCAGTATATTCCGCGAGCTATAACTTTTTTATATAGTATAATTTACAACTTTTTGGTGTTTTTTTTTTTTTTACGGCTTTCACTGAAGGGGTTAACTATGGTTACGCTTTTATAGATGGGATTTTTACGGACGCGGCGATACCAAGCATGTGTATTTTTTTGTTTTTTGGTTTTTTTATAACATAAAAATGTGTATTTTTTAGGGGAATTTTTTTAAATTATTTTTTAATATTTTTTTTTACAATTTTTTTTTAAAAATGCTTTTTTTACTATGTCCCTTTATGGTACTTTCACTTTTTTACTTTTGATTGCAGGTACAATGCATTGCAATGCTCCAGCATTGCAATGCATTGTACCTATGGTGAAAGCTGCTCTGACCATGATCACAGCAGCTTTCCGTAGCTAGATGACCCGGAGGTTGTCATGACAACCCCCGGGTCATCAAGGCAGAGATCAGGCCCTGCAAATACATTGCGGGGCGCCGATCTGAGGCAGAGGGAGCTCCCGATCCTCTGCCTCTCCCCTGAGCGCTGCGATCGCGCTCGATCGCAGCAGTCAGGGGGTTAGCAGCCAGGGGCGGCGGGGGCGCCGCTCCTGGCTGTCAGTGCAGGAAGCTCGGCCACTGCAGCGCTGAGCTCCTGCACTGTTCGGGCAGAGGAGGCTGAAATTTCAGCCTCTTCTGCCTGATCGCTGCTGTGTTTGGTCAGTCATATTGACTGACCAATCACAGCGCTGTAGGTGCGGGGACCGACTGCAAAGGTCCCCGCACCGCTTGCTGTGCCTGTCAGCTGTCTGTGACAGCTGTCGGCACTGAACTACCACTGCGTGTTTACACGCAGTGGTAGTTCAAAGGCGTGACGTGCACAGTCCGTCAAGGTGCCAAAACTGACACCTTGCCATGACGGACTGTGCACGTCAGTGGACATTAAGGGGTTAAAATTAGCAAAACTGTACTATATAAGTAGCGTACAGCTGGAATCAGTGTGGGTGTAATTTTAAATCTCCCAAATATTTCTGGGGTAACACACACGCTCACAGCTGCAGTATGGAGTACACCACAATAGTAAGATCAGAAATCAGGATAAGTGTACTATAGCAGTAGAGCACAGCTGTATACAAAGCTGGGGTATTTGGTAATCTCTGTATAGATTTCCGTAGTCACACAAAGACACTCGCTCAGTATTGATTTTGCACCGTAATACAGACGGCAGTAAAACACAACTGTATCAAAAGATACCAGTTGTATACACTTTTGGTCAAAAAAAAAAAGAAAAAGTATGGTTTTACAGACTCACACACAGATAGCAGGCTTTTCTACATGATACCAGCCGGTACACGGTACTGTGTGAGGAGCGTACAGCTCTATACGGTGTGGGCCAAAATGAAGGATCAGTAACTGTGCAGAAAATTATTATTTCAGTATTACTGCTGTGTAGCTGCTTTGAAAAAAGCAGTCTGCACAGCAGTGTCCACACAGCTATACAGCTAGCAGGCAGCCTACAAATTGGATATGCTACTGCTGCTGCACAGAAAAAATGTCTACTCTCTCAATGGCAAAGAGCAGAGTGCACAGTAAGAATCAGCACTGCTGCTCCACACTACCAATTCCTCCCCTGTCAGTGGCTGCCAGCCTTAGAACCAGAGCTGCTGCACACACAAAAAAGCACCACTGTGACTGCACACTAACTGGGCAGCACAATCGCTATCAGCACAGGCACAGATTTGTCTTTTTTCAGCATTTCTAACGCTCTCCCTCATAAGAACAAGCGGCGACAACCTCTCCCTACACTAAGATCGGCTGAAGTAAAATGGCGGTCGGCGGTGAAGGCATTTTATATGCCCTGTGACGCCACAGAAAGCCAGCCAATCACTGCAATGCCCTTCAATAAGATGGTGGTGGCGGCTGCGCGCGTCATCACGTTGCCCACAGTGTGCACCCTTCATTATTGGCTGAAATATGGCGCTTTTAGCATTCAGGGAAACCGACTGGCGCAATAAAGTCTCTGAACACGTGGCCGACCTCACGCTATGGTCGGGTTTCGGTCTGCGAAACCCGACTTTAGCGAAAGTCGGCGATTTTTAGAAGGTGTCCAACCTGTTTCGCTCAACTCTACTCCATATATAATGGGCCCCATTATTATTGTTCCAGTGTGTAATGGGCCATGTAAATGCTGCTCCAGTATCTGATCTGCCCCATTTAGAATCCTCCAATACATGATGTGCCCCATGGATGATGCTCCAGTGTCTTATGGGCCTAAAGAATGCTCCATATATAATGGGCCCCATTATTAATGTACCAGTGTATAATGGGCCCCGGAAATGCTGCTCCTGTGTCTGATGTCCCCCATTTACAATACTCCAGTATATGATGGGCCCCATGGATGATGCTCCAGTGTGTTATGGGCTAAAAGAAAGCTCCATATATAATGGGCCCAATTATTAATGTTCCAGTGTGTAATGGGCCCCGGAAATGCTGCTCCAGTGTCTGATCTGCCACATTTAGAATGCTCCAATACATGATGGGCCACATGGATGATGCTCCAGTGTCTTATGGGACAAAAGAATGCTCCATATATAATGGGCCACATTATTAATGATCCAGTGTAAAATGCTCCCCATATATTCCTACAAACATTAGAAAAAATGAACTACCTCTCCTCTCTGTGCACTGCTCTACTCTGGACTCCTCAGAGTCGCCATCTTAGAGCTCTCTGCACTTGGACTGTTTAAGCAGAGGGAGTACAGACGAGACATCATTGCGCTCTGTAACCTGAATGTTACTGTCATGAAATGCGGAAGACGTCACAGCGGTGGAGCATGGAGAGGTAAGTATTGCAAGTGCTAGGGCCCTTAGCAATCACGGGGGGCCGACTCGTGGGCCATGTCACTGGCACAGGGCCCCTCATAGTACGTCGGTGTGTCTGACGATGAGTGGGCCCATCCCACCGTCAGAGACAAATTTTTGTACTTTGAGGGGCCCTGTGCCAGTGCCGTCGCCCACGAGTCGGCCCCCCAACCTACTCATGGAACCGGCACTTGACCGGGTGCGCCAGGTGCTGACGCCGGCCCTGGGGGAGGATTTGTACATTTTGTAGCCGTCCACGCTTGCAAGTGTGTGGCACCCCAGGAGTTTGGTTGCCACAGTGACCTTGCCTCCCTCCAGGGGGGAGTGATGTCATGCCTGAAAGCAAGCAAGGATCCCTTTAACAGGTAACACAGCATACAACACCTTTCCTACTCTGGACCAGAAGGGGAAGATCCAACACCTGAGTTCAGGAGAGCTCTTCGAGAGCATTCTGGCTGGGGGAGGAGTTAGTGAGTGTGGCTGGAGGGACAAGAGAGGAGAGATGTGTGGAGACAAACTGGTGAAAAGAGGGGCTACAGAGAGCTCACCCACAGGTCGGAGCGCAAGAAACCAGACCCCCGGAGTCTGACGCTGAGTGGGTAAACTAAAGTCCCTGCAGCAGAATCGGGAGGGCAGTAGACAGCAGGTTCTTTGCCCCAACTAATACTCTACTACACAGCAGCAGCACATGTGAGCCAGAGACTCCATAAGTGAGTGATTCCTGAAGCAGGTTACAGCTGCCTGTTATGAGAGTGAAGTTCTACCTAGACAAGAGACAGAGATAGGAACTTGGACGGAGCTTATAGCAGCCAGTGCCTCGGAGAATAGCGCTAGAAAGGAGACCTCACATCCCACCTGAAGTAAGGGGATTCCAAATTTCTTTGAGGCCGACTGACTCCAGCACCATCTGTACTCAGTGCCCTGGACAGTTTTTGCCTGCAAAAACTATGAGGAAAGCTTTGGAAACAGCATCTGACTATGTCTCCTCAAGTCCTTCCTGCAAAACACACTCCACTCTGCTACATCTTTCAGCACCATTACTTTCTATACCATCTCTCTGCCCTGGGACAAGCTTCACGTGTGGAATCTATTCCAACTCTGCTGTATCACACCATCTGTCCCAGAGGATCTGTACTGCAGCGCTTGTCACCTATGACCAGAAAACACAGGTGGCGTGATGAATACCTTACTACAAACTCTATCATTCCCTGTACATATTCCCCTTTTATTGGACACTCAGGGCCACGGACAGGGTCACTGACGCTGTGACACATCCCCTTTAAGACACCGGCCCGGTACCAAGTATCCCACTGCCCTGGCGGGCGATCCAAGTGTATGTTCATGAAATGTCTAAGCATGCAACTGGTATTAACATTTCTGAGATTTTTTCCTCGGCTAAAGGTCCTTCCGCACTGTTTAAAGATAACCTTTGCCTCATCAATAGGATTTCGGTCCAAAAAGTGGCACACTGGACTCTTCCTACTATGGTATCAATTTTCAGGGTTTGCACGCTGTTCAAATTTGACAGTCTGGCCAAGCTGTCCTGCAACTCTCTTTTTGTGTTTTACACCTTTTTGGACCGCTATGGGCCTGCCAGATAACCGCTGATGCGATGTCGATGTCTGCTGCGGATCCTTCTCCTCTTCTGAGCTATTGCCAGCGGCACCCTCTTCCCCAAATGGATGCCAATCCAATTCAACAACTGGGTCATCCATCACCTCCTCTTCATTGTAATCTGGGGCACCTGAGTTTCATCAGGGAAAGATTCTGGCTCAGTAGACTGAGAGGGAAATGTAGTGCTCTGGGTGAATGTACCAGCACAATCATCTAGCAGTGGCTGTGCATCATGATGTGCACTCCATCTCTGATTCATGTTGGACAGGGGAATTGAGGATTTGACTTCATAACCCAGGCATGGTATGTGAAAAGAGCTCCATGGACTAATCTGAAGTGTCGGCTGACGCATCCTTCACTTTTGGTGGGGGTGAAGCACACAAGGAAAGGTGTTGTTCCTGACCAGGAGCCAGCACTGACGACTCAGTCCTTGCATTTTTTGAAAGTTCAGAAGAGGAGTCGATATACAAAATAATGGAAACACCTAACGTTTGGGCATCATCTTCTTCGAACATGTTATAAACATGCAAACCGTGACGAATGGCAATGTTTTGTAGTTGATTATTTGTGTTATGTCATATGAGTATGTAAATTAACTGTTTGTTTTGCATCATTGTAAGAAAATTGATGAGAAACTGATACCAATGGCAGACCTCTCTGATTTTTAAAGAGGCAAAATTGTTGGTGCTCGGATTGCTGGTGCTAGTGTAACCCAAAGTGCCCGAATACTTGGCGTGTCAAGAGGTACTGTCTCCAAAGTAATGACTGCGTTAGAAATAGAAGGAAAAACATCCGCAGTAAAGCACAGGTCCGGCCGAAAGTCGAAGTTGACTGAGAGAGACAGTCGGACTGTAAAGCGAATTGTGAGAGAGGATCGCAAGACCACGGCTCCGAAAATCACTGCTAAGCTCAATGAACACCTACAGAACACAGTTTCTACAAAAACGCTTCATCGGAAGCTGAACAAATCTGGATTCCACGGAAGAGCTGCAATTCGAAAACCGCTGCTCTCAATGATAAATGTTTCCAAGCTTTTAGAGTAGTGTAGAAACATCCAGAATTGTTCCCTCGACCAGTGGAAACATGTGATATTCTCAGAAAAATCATCGTTTACCCTATTTCCGACCTCCGGCTGAGTGTACATTTGGAGACAGCCGAAAGAAGCATTCCATCCTGACTGCCTTCTCCCAAAGGTAAAACATGGCAGAGTTTCTGTGATCATCTGGGGTGATATTTCATGGAGATCCGCTGGGCCAATGATATCCCTTCATGGAAGAATTAACAGCTGCGATTATTTAGGCATTTTGGCCGACCAAGTTCATCCTATGGTTCAAGCACTGTTCCCGGAGGGGAACGCCATCTTTCAGGATGATAATGCACCAATTCATACAGCTACAATCGTTAAATCATGCCCCGAGGAACATTCTAATGAAGTTGAGCATCTCATCTGGCCCCCTCAATCCCAAGACCTCAACATTAAAGAGCATTTATGCTCGATTTTAGAGATTCAAATTAGATGTCGATTTCCGCCTCCATCGTCGCTCAAAGAACTGGAGGGTGTTTTAACTGAAGAATGGCCTAAAATTCATTTGGAAACAATTCACACCTTGTATGAATCCATACCTCAGAGAATTGAGGCTGTCATCGCCGCCAAAGGTGGACCTACACCATATTAAACTAACTTTTGTTGATGTTTTCTGGTGTTTACATTATTGTGTCCAACCACTGGCGATAGAGGCTTTTTCGCCAATGTAAGGCAAAATCTGTTCCTGATGCCCAGGCTTTAAAAGCTGTTTACCTACTCCCAGTAAAGTGAGCCTTCCAGCCCTTCTTCAGCCCAAAGACTCTTTATGATAGCACACTATTTTCAGGGCAAGCGAGCTCCTGTATATTAAAAAAAATATTATAAATGTCCGTATATATTTCAGGAG
Source organism: Oophaga sylvatica (assembly GCA_033576555.1). Classification (NCBI taxonomy): domain Eukaryota; kingdom Metazoa; phylum Chordata; class Amphibia; order Anura; family Dendrobatidae; genus Oophaga; species Oophaga sylvatica. The sequence continues at coordinate 23,743 of JARQOD010008023.1, forward strand.
GCAGACACTGACGCTCTCAGTCTCAGTCGGGATTACCCAATAATATAACAAGATAAAAAAGGGGTACTGTATCACCATATAGAAGGTATATATAGTATAGTGAAAATATAATAAATCTCCGTATATATTTCAGGAGGCAGACTCGGATGCTCACAGGCTCAGTCTGGATTACACCAGAATATAATAAGAAAAAGGGGTACTGAATCAACAGATAGCTGGTATACAGGGCCGGCTCCAGGTTTTTATGGGCCCAGGGCGAAAGAGTCTCAGTGGGCCCCCTTAACACAGACCACGATTCATGATGCACAGATACTAAAGAGAAATATGGGTATAGCACAACGCCAAACACTTCTCTTCTTCCATTACATGACTGATACCTATTGTAAATTGTACAATAGCTCAAAAACCGCCAAATCCTCACAGCACACAGTACAGACTGGACAGTACAGTCCTCCATACAATATTATGGGCACCACATAGTCTCCCCCTCATCACCATATAATACCCCATGCAGGATGTCACCCTGCCATCCCCAATATAATGCTCCATACAGAATACTGGACCCAATATAATGCTCCATACAGAATACTGGACCACATATAATGCTCCATACAAAATATGGAGCTCTCCTCTACACTGTGCTTCGCTCTGCACTGTTACGCCTCAGGAAAGGGCGCTGTGGAAAGACTCCCCATTATCATCATTGCCTGCCCATTATCATCATCATTGCCTCCCCTCATCATCATTGCCTGCCCATCATCATCATCATTGCCTCCCTATCATCATCATTGCCTCCCCATTAATATCATCATCATCATTGCCTTCCCATTATCATTGCCTCCCCATCATCATAATTATCATTGCCTCCCCATTAATATCATCATCATTGCCTTCCCATTATCACTGCCTCCCCATCATCATTGCCTCCTCACCACCATCACTGCCTCCCCCCACCACCATCACACATACAGCACCGCAGGCAGCACTCTCTCACATACACACACGCAGCAGGCACACACACACACACACCTCACCTGTCCGGCGTCCGCGCGCTCTCTGCCACAGCTGACCGCTGAATGATGACGTCATTCAGCGGCGCTGCTGTGAGAGAGGAAGCGCCGGCGCAGGCGCCCCCTGGAGCTCGGAGCTGCGGCAACGGAGGCACGGGGAGAGGTGAGACACAGCTAATGGGCGCCGGGGTGCCTGACGGCGAGTGGGCCCCCCCGCCTGCCCAGGGCCCCGGTACTTGCCCGGGTGTGCCGGGTGCTGACGCCGGCCCTGCTGCTATATATAGTATAGTGAAAATATTCTTACTCTCCATATATATTTCAGGAGTCAGACAAAGACACTCACAAGCTCAGTATGGATTACACAAGAATATAAAAAGCATATCCGCAAGAAATAATCACACATGTGGGCCAGTGTTCCCGGTGTCAATGATGCACTTAGAGTGGTGGGTGGAGGATGACTTTATGGCTAAAAGGGTACTGTATCACAAGCGTCCAGCTGTATAGAGTCTAGGGGTCATTGTAAATCTCAGTATATATTTCCGGATTAAATGACAGACTCTCACAGGCTCTGTATGGATCACACCAGAATATAATAAGAAGAAAAAGGGGTACTGTATCACCAGATACAATGTAGTATAGTGAAAATATCTGAAATGTCTGCATGTATTTCAGGAGGCAGACAATTACGCTCACAGGCTTAGTATGGATTACACAAGAATCTAATAAGATGAAAAAGGGCTACTGTATCACCAGATACAAGGTAGTATTGTGAAAATATTGTAAATATCCATATATATTTCAGGAGGCAGACTGACGCTCAAATACTCAGTATGGATTACACAAGAATATAAAAAGATAAGCAAGAAATAATCACACATGTGGGCCAATGTTCCAGGTGTCAACGATGCACTTTATATAGTGCCCACCTTTTTCAGAAATTACCAAAGAAGATCACAACTATAGGCATCATCTGTCAGTAATCAGTCTGGGAATATGTGGTTCTCACCTGGCCTGCATGTACCAAGGATATATTCCTCCTGCGTTTCTGCCCCCAGACCAGCAGTGATACGGTGTTCTACAGCCGACTCTATTCATACCTCAACCGCAAACTAAGATATGCAATTATAAATACCAACAACATGGAGGCCTTTCTAATTCCACTTCCAGCATGCCAGCCAATACCTGTCAAACTTCACCCCTTAGGGGGGCCAGGTCTTGAGGATGAACATCCTCATCTTTTACTGGCTCTACTTTTTCCAAACCATCCATTCTGGTCTTCTTGTCCCAGAAAGGTCCCCAAAATTCAGAGAGAGCAGGATCAGGATATTCCTGATGACATATTCACATCTATATTTGAAGATGTCGAAAGGGAGGATAATTTGAAGGGGGAAGAAGGACACCCACCTTTAGGGCAGGAGATACCTGGGATGGGAGTAGTGGGCATTGCAGAGCTGATAAATAGCATGACTTATCTGTCAAATAACCTGCAGAAAATTGCTGACCAAAACAACAATAATTTTTAGTCTACGCCTCCAACTAACCAGACAAACCCCATACCAGAAGCAGCCCCTGTTTGGGCATCATGTTCAATGGCACCCACTTTTCAGGCTCCTGTTATTTTTGGCAATGATCCAGCTGCCATGTTTGATCCTTCGAGCTTTTATGGTCCATCGAGCAGTAACCCTTATACTTTCAAAACGCAACATGGCAATAGGTTTCTAACACAATCCTTAAGGTTTAAGACTAGGTATATAGAAAACTTTGTTCATGTTTTCAAGAACATTTATGCCTCCAGTTTTAAAAATGCAAATTTTATTCTTATCACAGACCTATTAAACATTTCTAAAGATAGTTTTCATATTTTTCGGTTGGTTAAAGTTTGTATTGTTCACAAAGCACATTAAAATATAAATCTCATACTGTTTCGCCAGATACAAGGTATACAGGTCCTTCTCAAAAAATTAGCATATAGTGCTAAATTTCATTATTTTCCATAATGTAATGATTACAATTAAACTTTCATATATTTTAGATTCATTACACACCAACTGAAATTTGTCAGGTCTTTTTTTGTTTTAATACTGATGATTTTGGCATACAACTCCTGATAACCCAAAAACCTGTCTCAAAAAATTAGCATATCAAGAAAAGGTTCTCTAAACGACCTATTACCCTAATCTTCTGAATCAACTAATTAACTCTAAACACATGCAAAAGATTCCTGAGGCTTTTAAAAACTCCCTGCCTGGTTCATTACTCAAAACCCCCATCATGGGTAAGACTAGCGACCTTACTGATATCAAGAAGGCCATCATTGACACCCTCAAGCAAGAGGGTAAGACCCAGAAAGAAATTTCTCAACAAATAGGCTGTTCCCAGAGTGCTGTATCAAGGCACCTCAATGGGAAGTCTGTTGGAAGGAAACAATGTGGCAGAAAACGCTGTACAGCGAGAAGAGGTGACTGGACCCTGAGGAAGATTGTGGAGAAGGACCGATTCCAGACCTTGGGGGACCTGAGGAAGCAGTGGACTGAGTCTGGTGTAGAAACATCCAGAGCCACCGTGCACAGGCGTGTGCAGGAAATGGGCTACAGGTGCCGCATTCCCCAGGTAAAGCCACTTTTGAACCATAAACAGCGGCAGAAGCGCCTGACCTGGGCTACAGAGAAGCAGCACTGGACTGTTGCTAAGTGGTCCCAAGTACTTTTTTCTGATGAAAGCAAATTTTGCATGTCATTCGGAAATCAAGGTGCCAGAGTCTGGAGGAAGACTGGGGAGAAGGAAATGCCAAAATGCCTGAAGTCCAGTGTCAAGTACCCACAGTCAGTGATGGTGTGGGGTGCCATGTCAGCTGCTGGTGTTGGTCCACTGTGTTTCATCAAGGGCAGGGTCAATGCAGCTAGCTATCAGGAGATTTTGGAGCACTTCATGCTTCCATCGGCTGAAATGCTTTATGGAGATGAAGATTTCATTTTTCAGCACGACCTGGCACCTGCTCACAGTGCCAAAACCACTGGTAAATGGTTTACTGACCATGGTATTACTGTGCTCAATTGGCCTGCCAACTCTCCTGACCTGAACCCCATAGAGAATCTGTGGGATATTGTGAAGAGAAAGTTGAGAGACGCAAGACCCAACACTCTGGATGAGCTTAAGGCCGCTATCGAAGCATCCTGGGCCTCCATAACACCTCAGCAGTGTCACAGGCTGATTGCCTCCATGCCACGCCGCATTGAAGCAGTCATTTCTGCAAAAGGATTCCCGACCAAGTATTGAGTGCATAACTGAAATTTATTATTTGATGGTTTTTTTGTTTGTTTTTAAAAAACACTTTTATTTTATTGGACGGTTGAAATATGTTAATTTTTTGAGACAGGTTTTTTGGGTTATCAGGAGTTGTATGCCAAAATCATCAGTATTAAAACAATAAAAGACCTGACAAATTTCAGTTGGTGTGTAATGAATCTAAAATATATGAAAGTTTAATTGTAATCATTACATTATGGAAAATAATGAAATTTAGCACTATATGCTAATTTTTTGAGAAGGACCTGTATATAGTATAGTAAAAATATTATAAATCTCCTTATATAATTCAGGAGGCAGACAGTCACGCTGACAGGCTCAGTATGGATTACACAAGAATATAAAAATGTTGTTGGTGGAGGAGGGGGGATGGGGCAGCCCAGATAGGGAGGTTGCAAAAATGTCATATGTTGAGGTGTATAATGGACGTAAAGCAGCTGCAAATGGCTTAATTGTAGAAGTTCGAGGAAGAGGAGGCCAAAAAAAGGGGTACTGTCTCACCAGATAAAAGGTATATATAGTCTAGTGAAAATATTCTAAATATCCGTATATATTTCAGCAATAAGACACACGGTCACAGGCCCAGTCTGGCTAACACCAAAATATCAAAATCAGGAAAAGTGTACTGTCTCAGTAGCGTACAGATGTATACAGTGTTGAGGGAATTGTAAATCTGCGTATATATTTCAGCAATAAGACGCACGGTCAGAGGCCCAGTCTGGCTAACACCAGAATATCAAAATCAGGAAAAGTGTACTCTATCAGTAGCGTACAGCTGTATACAGTGTTGGGGGAATTGTAAATCTCCTTATATATTTCCGGAGTCACACACAGATAGTCAGCCTGTATTTGTCCGTGATACCAGCCGGTAGACGGTACTGTGAGGAGCGTACAGCTCTATACGGTGTGGGAAAAAATGAACACTCGGTAACTGAAAGAAATTTCCCCCTTATCACTGGCAGGCAACCTATTAATCACCTCTGCTGCTCCACACAAGCAATTTCTACACTGTCACTGGCAGGCAGCCTAGTAATCAGCTCTGCTGCTCCACCAAATAAATTCCCCCCTTATCACTGCCAGGCAGCCTATTAATCAGCTCTGCTGCTCCACACAAGCAATTTCTACTCTGTCACTGGCAGGCAGCCTAAGAACCATCGTTGCTGCACACACCAAAATCCTCCCCTGTCACTGCACAGTCACTGTACAGCTAATCGCTATCAGCACAAGGAAATTTTTTTTTTAGGCCCTGCCTAACGCTCTCCCTGCTGAGAAGCAGCTGCAGCAACCTGTCCCTACTCTGAGATCGGTAGAAGTAAAATGGCAGTCGGCGCTGAGGGATTTTATATGCACTGTGATGCCACACAAAGCCAGCCAATCGCTGCAATCCCCTTCTCTAAGATGGTGCTGGCTGCTGCCTATGTCATCGCGTTGCCCACAGCCTGCGTCCTCACTCATTGGCCGAGAAAAGGCCATTAAAGTAAAGGGGAAAACTGACTAAAATGGTCGCCGAACACGTGACCAACCTCGCGCCGCTGTCTGGTTTCGTTTCATGAAACCCGACTTTCGCCAAAGTCGGTGTTTTTTGAAAATGAACGACCTGTTTCGTTCAACCCTAGTGAGCACCAGTACACTTAAAGATTTCCTGCATTTTCAAAAGCAGATGATCCTATTAGTGTGTGTCCAACTTTGGCTGAGCTAGTCTTTCTACAATGGCATTGATAAAAAAAAAAGATATCATTTTCCCAACTATGTTAGTAAAGCTCTAATCATAATGTTTTACAGCAAACTATGAAAAGTTTAGTTTTATACTTACAAATACTCTATGTCTGAAGTACAGGGCACATTCTTTTCTTTTATATGTTCCCTATGATTCAAATTAATATAGTGACATGAGATATGCCACAAACTAATGTAGGTCCATAAAGGTTAAAATCCAATAATAGGTACTTATTTCTTATTTGCCTTTGTGACAGAGAGCTCATTTTCTGACTGACCTTGCTGAAGAGTACTTTGTGCGACTCAAACTGTAATATATCACCTGTACTAGACAGCAAAAGGCAAACTGCTGTCTACATCACGGCACCTGCTTCAGACAGAGGTCATACAAGCTTTCTTTTTCTTTTATTTTTCTTTTAAGACATTTTGTACATATGATCCCATTTCAGTTAGCAGAAAGTGTGCTCTGACGCTGCCCCGTCCCAGTGAGAATTACATTTTTGATACTTTCTTCTGTCAGTGTGAAAGGTTTGGAACAATACAATACACTTAGTGCCAGAACAAGTTATATTCTTCAATTTAGACATTTTGCAGTTCCCTTGCTGTCAGTAAAATGTCGTGCAAACGGTCTAAATACTTTGGTTGTAGGTATACAGTGAATAAATGCTGTACTTTTATAGAGACCCCACTTAGACTGCACTCTAAGGTGATAAATTTATATAACTGCTTTCCACTAATAGTTACATTTATTGCACTACTGATTTGTGAATGATACATTTGTTATTCCATATTTTGTTAGTTTGAGTTGGGAACTGGTGGTCATGTGAGAGGATGTAGCGTATGTTCTTATGCTCTACATCCTGTTGCAAAGCAATGTTCATGCTGGTGGCTTTATACACAATCATTATACTGCTTTGCGACTCACACTCCCTCCTGAAAACTGTGAAGGAGATAAATTAGGAATTTTGCCATACCTATTTGGAGATAATAGCTGGGTAATGTGGAGTGATGAATCCTTCCATGTGTTTTCAGCTAGCATATCTCTGATGGCTATTGAGATAATGGAGACAATTTTGGCCAACATGTAGGCTGATGTAGAGGTAGGCAACCTTAGAGAATTTGAGATCTACTGTTGCAAATTGGAAGGACTGTAGATCTACTTGGTACCAAGTTATGACTGGAGCACGTGGTGTATAGGGTGCGATGTGATAAACAATGCCTCAAGGGTATGCCACACTAAACAAGAACGCTAACAAGATCGCTAAAAAAACGTCACTATTTAGCGATCTCGTTAGTGACGTTGTTGTGTGTGGCATGTAGCAACGACGTGGCCCCTGCTGTGATCTCGCTGATCGTTCACTAGCGTTCTGGACCGTATTTTTATCGTTGGCGTCCCGCTGGTGAGCGCTATATCGCTGTGTCTAGCACCTTTTGTGAACGATGTGCGCTGTTTTTTACATCACAATGACCGCCAAAGTCGTTAACGAGATCGCTAACCGCTTGTGAGTCGTTAACGAGATCGTTAAGTTTGGCAGCTACTAGCGACATCAAAACGATCACAAAAACGATTGCATTAGTATGCGTCGTTATCGTGATCGTTAGCGGGAGCGTTTAGTGTGGCAGTACCTTTAGGATGGAAATTATTGAGTGATTATTATTGATTAAAATCAGAGCTACAGAGAACACAGGAAAATATAATATGGAGCAGATGCATTTACATGTTAAATTGCATAATTACATCCAATCAGTTAGAGATGACATATTATTTTATTGTAGATGTTACTTTATATATTCTCAATTCAAGCCAAGCTATCATTATTGTGTGTCTACCTGGTCAAAAAGTGAGAGAGAAAGGGAGACTATCCTTACAGACAGTTACCAAAAAGGAGATAGAAGCTTGGGGAAGGAGGTCAAGTACATTTCTCCTGAAGTACAGTAGGTGTAACAGCAAAAGCAGTGTAAGTAATGTTATAGAGAAAATGAATATTTCTTTCACCTGTCACCCTTAAGAGAAAGAAGAGACTGCACTGAGAGTGAGCCAGGTAAGGAGGACTATATCTAAGGAGAGGACCATGTTGTTATTGAGAAGTAAAAAAGGGGTGAAGCCAGCACTGCCTATGGTCAGAACGCAACACATAAACTGCATATGCACATATTAATTTCTAACTGTATTTTAAAATGAGACATTTAGCAAACAATTCATCAATTCTTTGAGCCACTCCTCCATGACAAGGCATTCTCATATGGAGCAGTCCTACTGTACGTTTTTTATATTCACTGTGCCATTACGGCCTCCTAAATGTATTAAAAGCAAGGCTATATTAAATGCAAACGTACCTAAAGCGTTTCTGAATCACTCCCATGGCGCCAGTAAGGCAAGCGCAGGTAAAGGTCGACCAGGACTGGATATGGACATTTCAGATCTGACATCCACACTGCCAGACCAGCAACCACAGATGAAGGGTGAAATAGGCTCAGACACAGGTGCACAATCAAATAGAGCTTAGGGCAGGGCAGGGCTGCTGTATGTATGTACAGCAAAAAACAAGAAGCAAATATCCTAAAATAAAACAAAATAAAAAATATATTGCAAAACATGCATGAAGTTGTAATAATAATAAAAAGGGTATTTGGTAAACATAATTTTGATCAAAAGAATGTACAAGCCATCCCGCCACGTCAAGGCAACCCTTTGTGGGACAGTCCTACTCTAATATTAAAACCTTTCCACTTGTCAAGTGACGTAAATGTGAACAAGGCAGAGGGACTGAACCCACCAGTTGAAGCATAGGCCAGACAGGATGGATTTTTCAGCTCAAAAGCAGGGCGGTCACACCCTTATATGCACAAAATGCACTGAGAACTAAATGAAAAAACTGGGTCTGAACTGAAAAAGTAAGTTGATGTGTATGCAAAATGTAAAAGTGTTTAATATTATAGTAGGACTGTCCCACAAAGGGTTGCCTTGACGTGGCGGGATGGCTTGTACATTCTTTTGATCAAAATTATGTTTACCAAATACCCTTATTATTATTATTACAACTTCATGCATGTTTTGCAATATATTTTTTATTTTGTTTTATTTTAGGATATTTGCTTCTTGTTTTTTGTTTTCTCTGTTTAATGGTCATGTGTTTGATATGCATTTACATTTTGCATACACATCAACTTACTTTTTCAGTTCAGACCCAGTTTTTCATGTATGTACAGCAGCCTAGATCATTCACAATAAAGACAGAAAGAATGTCGTGCATTACCCAGCGCTCACGGCAAACAGTGGTGGTCAGCCACAAACCAATGTCAAATAAAAAAGGGGGGAAGCCAGCGCTGCCTATGGTCAGCATGCAATACATAAAGTGCATATGCACATATTGATTTCTAACTGTACTTTAAAATGAGACATTTAGCAAACAATTGATCAATTCTTTGAGCCACCCCGCCACAACAAGGCATTCTCATATGGGGCAGTCCTACTCTACACTTTTTATATTCGCTGTGCCATTACGGCCTCCTTAATGTATTAAAAGAAAGACTATATAAATACAAAAGTACCTGAAGCGTTATTGAGAAGACAGCTACTGCAGGAAAAGGATCTATGAGCAGAGCATTTAAGAATTATGTATCAAGATGGCAAAGTGAAAGATTAGGAACACAATTCTGGCACAAAATCTCTTTGTAAACTCACAAAAATGTTAAGACTTTTGTAATTTTTACACCTGTTCCTCTCAGCCACGTAAAATTGTTGGAGTCAAAGTAGAATGGGACATGATGCCACAGTTAATCTAATTCATGATGAGCTGTGACATGCCTTATGCATAAGTCTTAGTTCATTTGCGGTGAGGCGCTTGCCAATTTTCAATTTTTAGACAGACCTGATTCATTAATGACTGAATAATCATAATGAGTAAGGTACATTTGACTCCAGCATGCCTCATGAAGAATGCTAGTTTTGGTAAACCATTGCCTTGAAGTAAGAGTAAACCCTCCTCCCACCTCTTACACTTTAGATAGCTTTAGACTGGACAAATGCTCCGACGATTGTTTGTCCAGCAGTTATTTTGATGGTATAAGAAGATGAATAAACACTATGGTGTTTCTGCTTCGGGTCTGGAAACATCTGGACTGTCACAAATGGTGCAGAGGGGAAGCTCTTTAGGAGAGGACCGGGTTTTGCTAGAGACAGAAGGGGGCGGAACCAGATTAAGCAGCTCTGCGCAAGGGAAGAAAGACAGACGGGTGACGAGGGAGCTGTGTGGGCAGTCAGGTGCAGGTCTGACGGAAGAGACAGAGCACCTGTACAGATCAGGCCCATCAGACAGTGCCTTGAGACAGTTATCTCTTAGAGGTAGGCAACCGTGTGTCCACGCCCCGTCATCTGTCCCGGCTACAAGCGACGCTTCCCAGCAAGCTATGACTGTGGCACGCGTGCAGTGCGCAGATAGGCAGACAACCAGGCCAGAGTCTTGTGATCAGACTGTCACGCGGTCTTATGATATGTGTACGATGTCAGTAAACTATTCTTAAAAGAACAACACTCTATACAACATATAGATTAGCAACATCAGCATGTAAATATAGAATAGATTTACCTGACACAATATCCGTTGAACTCAGGGTTAATCTTGAGGACTTGATACACTGTCACAGGAAAGAGGAGGACCGGGGGTCTAACCTGACCCTAAACTGGGGTCCTAACTAATCCCTCACCTTGGAGGTACTGATAATGGTTCAGAGGTCCAAGTCTCCAGCCTAACCCTGTCTCCTATCAGTCCCTGAACCCTGTAATCAGTCCTAAGAAGGATACTGATTACCACCAAAGGAATACGGGCTGATCTCTGCTAAATACACAGATTAGACATATTAGACAGACTGGAGAAAACACAGACTTGCATACACAAACACAGAAGGAACATAAATGATCTGGGATATTAAACTCTAAGCAAGGTGAGCTTAAAACAACTAAGGAGCTCTTTAACTTAAGTCTATACAGATACAATCCTATCTGTGGTCTGCATGAAGAATTTCACTGGCAACTCCCAACACAGACAACCAGAGATTTAAAGGAAACCAATCAACAAATAATTAATTGCAGCCGGGAGAAACTGCACCCAGTCCCAGAACTGAGCACAGACAGAATTAACTCCCTAACTGCCAAACACAAAGAAACAGCAACTCAGCTGTGAGAAGTCAGAATGTGCAACCGCGACGATCTTCGTGGCAATGCACACATGACAGTACCCCCCCTTCTACGAGGGGCCTCCGGACCCTCAGGGCCAGGTTTGCCCGGGTGAGTTCTGTGGAAGGTCCGCACCAAACGATCTGCGTTAATGTCAGACGCAGGAACCCACGTCCTCTCCTCTGGACCATACCCCTTCCAATGCACCAAGTACTGAAGGGACCGGCGATTCAGACGTGAGTCAATGATCTTTGACACTTGAAACTCCAAGTTACCATTGACCACCACTGGAGGAGGAGGTAGAGGTGATGGTATGACTGGTGCCACGTACCTCTTAAGTAATGACTTGTGGAACACATTGTGGATTTTAAACGTAGGAGGGAGGTCCAGACGAAATGCCACAGGATTAATTATGGAACTGATCCTGTACGGCCCGATGAATCTGGGGCCCAGCTTCCAGGAGGGAACTTTAAGTTTTATATCCTGGTAGACAACCATACCAGATCGTTCACATTAAGATCTGGACCAGAAACTCTCCTCCTATCAGCCATACGTTTATAACGGTTCCCCATAGCACTCAGATTATTCAATACACCTCTCCACACTGAAGCAAGTGACGACGAGAAACGCTCCTCCTCAGGAACCCCAGAAGGGACCCCCCCATTGAATGTACAAAACTGGGGATGAAAACCATATGCCCCAAAAAACGGGGACTTACCAGTGGACTCGCTCCGCCTGTTGTTAAGAGCGAACTCTGCCAGAGGCAAGAAAGAAGACCAGTCCTCCTGGTTCTCTGAGACAAAACACCGAAGATAAGTCTCTAGGCTTTGATTCAGACGCTCTGTCTGACCATTGGTCTGCGGATGAAAAGCCGAGGAAAACGACAATTGCATCCCCCGACGTAAACAAAATGCCCTCCAAAACTTGGACACAAACTGAGACCCCCTATCTGACACCACATCAGAAGGCAACCCATGAAGTCTCACAATCTCCCCAATGAACACCTGCGCCAGAGTTTTAGCATTAGGGAGGGCAGGAAGAGCAATGAAATGTGCCATCTTACTGAACCTGTCAACAACCACCAGTATGACAGTCTTCCCTGACGACTGAGGAAGGTCCGTGATGAAGTCCATAGACAAATGAGTCCATGGACGCTCCGGAAGTTTCAAGGGTAAAGGGCCCCCGACGGAGGGTAGGGGGGGTTTAGAGGGGCACCAAAACCCCCACGGGTGCGACAAAAGTTAAACCCTCTTTTTTAAGTTGGCCACCAAAACCGGCGGAAAGGGTCTAAAGTAGCCTTACCCCCGGATGTCTGCTAAAGCGAATTAGATGTGTAAATAACCTTTTGTCTCAAAGTTTTGGGAAAAACATCTCCCGGGAAAGGCCCTGCAGGGGCGCCCCTGGCCCAACACCTCCCCCCAAAGCCAAAACATACGGGCCGACACTACCACCCTCTGAAGGATGGGAATCGGGTCATCCTTTTTCCCGGCCCCCGGGAAACTGCAAAAGGCATCCCCCTTAACTTTTTTTTGACCCGGGGGCGAAAAGTGCAAAAAAAATTAAACCTGGAAAAAAACAACGACCACGAGCTTGTCGGGAATTTCAACGCTTAGGAAATTTCCAAAAACAGCAGGGTTTTTGTGATCAGTAAAGACGGTGCCGGGTGGACTGCCCCCCCAAAAGTAGCCATTCTTTAAAAGCCAACTTAAGGGGGGGGCCCAAAAATTTCCCCTTGCCGATTCATAATTCCTTTCGGCGGACACAATTTTTTAGAAAGAAAAGGCACGGGTGCCATTTACCAGGGACGGACCCGGACAAATTTTTTACCACCCCCACGCCGGGCGTCCACCCCCACAAGAACGGGTGATGATCTGGGGTTTGGGTGAGAACGGGTGGAAGCAAAAAATTTTTTTTAAAGAGGAAAAAAATTGGCAAACTTTTTTCCCCACCTTTTGAAAAATCCGTCCCCTTTTTTTTTGTCAAAATCAGTGAGAGGTTTTACAAAAAGAGGAAATTCAAAAAATTTCCGGTTTGTAGTAGAAACCCAGAAAACGTGCAACCTTTAAAGCCCTGGCTGATTCCCATTCAAGCACCTCTCCCTTTCAGGGTCCTAGGAAAACCCGGGGGCACACCAAGAAACCAAAAACTGAAGTTCCGTACGGCGAATACCACTTTTCCCGTTTGGCGTATATTTTTTGTCTCCAAAAATTAACACCTGTCTACAGCTCCCGGTGGACAC
>JARQOD010008024.1:0-37177 GCA_033576555.1 Oophaga sylvatica
CCCCCATTGGCTTATATCTCTGGACTGCCAATTAATCACAGGGTTATGTTTAACCAACCAAGAAGTCCCAACACAATAGGAGTAGGTAGACCCTCCAACACATAACAAGATAATAGTTCCCTATGTATTGCCCCTACCCGAAGGTCAATGTTATGAACCTCATGAACAAAGCTACCTTGGCCGAGAGCCTGGCGTCAATGAAGAATATAGGATCGGTTTGACCATTACACTCAGATGCATACCTTGAGCCTGAGCAAACTGAGCGTCAACCAGATTAGCCCCGGACCCCTATCAAGAAGAACAGAAAATCTCTCCACTCTCGTACCAACCACCACCTCCACTGGTACAAGGAACTGAGAAGAACTAGCGGACGAAATACATACTCCCAGGTTGTCGTCCACCACACAACCTGGATTAACAGTTTTCCGGCGACTTTTTGCTCAACAAGGCACGGGATGGACATCCCCCAACAAAATGTCCCTCTTTCCCGCAGAAGAAACACCTTCTAGTCCTGCGGCGTACCGCCAATCCCTCCTACGAAATGATGTCCCTCCCAACTGCATAGGCTCCTCCGAACAGACAAGGGAACCTCAACATAAGGGACTTTAGTAGTAGGTGGAGTAACAACAGGGGGCGGAGTTACCTCGCACCTCTCCCGGAGCCGTCTATCAGTACGGATAGCTAGGGTCATAGCAGCCTCCAGTGATGGAGGAGAATCATACTGAGCCAAAACGTCCTTTAATTTGTCAGAAAGCCCATGACAAAACTGGCTTCTAAGAGCTGGGTCATTCCACTGAGTATCTGTGGCCCATCTACGGAATTCAGAAGCAAATTCCTCCGCCGGACGATCTCCCTGCTGTATCTTACGTAATTTTGTCTCAGCAAGAGAGACCCGATCTGGGTCATCATATACCAAACCCAGGGCAGTAAAAAATCGATCTACTGACTGTAGAGCCGGGGATCCCGGAGGAAGGGAGAAGGCCCAGGATTGAGGGTCCCCTTGTAGGAGCGAGATAACAATTCCCACTCTCTGCTCTTCACTCCCTGATGATCGAGGCCGAAGCCGAAAATACAATTTACATGCTTCCCTGAAGGTAAAAAATTTGTCTCGCCCACCAGTGAACCTGTCCGGGAGAGCTACTTTAGGTTCAAATCTGGTTTGCTCCGAGGGAGACAAAACTTTGGACTTAATGTCCGTCAGCTCCATGGATAATCCCTGCAACTGCAGAGCCAGCTGGGCTACTGGATCCATGGCAACTGGGAATAATTTTATTGGCCAGTGAAAATGTCACGCGGTCTTATGATATGTGTACGATGTCAGTAAACTATTCTTAAAAGAACAACACTCTATACAACATATAGATTAGCAATATCAGCATGTAAATATAGAATAGATTTACCTGACACGATATCCGTTGAACTCAGGGTTAATCTTGAGGACTTGATACACTGTCACAGGAAAGAGGAGGACCGGGGGTCTAACCTGACCCTAAACTGGGGTCCTAACTAATCCCTAACCTTGGAGGTACTGATAATGGTTCAGAGGTCCAAGTCTCCAGCCTAACCCTGTCTCCTATCAGTCCCTGAACCCTGTAATCAGTCCTAAGAAGGATTCTGATTACCACCAAAGGGATATGGGCTGATCTCTGCTAAATACACAGATTAGACATATAAGACAGACTGGAGAAAACACAGACTTGCATACACACTCAAACACAGAAGGAACATAAATGATCTGGGATATTAAACTCTAAGCAAGGTGAGCTTAAAACAACTAAGGAGCTCTTTAACTTAAGTCTATACAGATACAATCCTATCTGTGGTCTGCATGAAGAATTTCACTGGCAACTCCCAACACAGACAACCAGAGATTTAAAGGAAACCAATCAACAAATAATTAATTGCAGCCGGGAGAAATTGCACCCAGTCCCAGAACTGAGCACAGACAGAATTAACTCCCTAACTGCCAAACACAAAGAAACAGCAACTCAGCTGTGAGAAGTCAGAATGTGCAACCGCGACGATCTTCGTGGCGATGCACACATGACAGGTAGGCCACCAAAAGGACCGACTAACCAAGTCTCTGGTACCAAAAATTCCGGGATGACCGGCCAACGCGGAACAATGAATCTCAGACATCACACTCTTTTTCCAGTGGTCCGGGACAAACAATTTCCCAACAGGGCAGCCCTCGGGCCTATCCTCCTGACACCCCTCCAGAGCCAGTCTCAAATTGGGCGAGATGGCGGAAAGAACTACACCTTCTTTCAAAATAACAGAAGGATCAGATAACTCAGGAGAGTCTGCAAGGAAACTCCTTGAAAGGGCATCCGCCTTAACATTCTTAGTGCCAGGAAGAAAGGAAACCACAAAATTAAAACGTGTGAAAAACAAGGCCCACCTGGCCTGTCTAGGATTAAGTCGCTTGGCAGATTCCAGATAAACCAGATTCTTATGGTCAGTAAGGACCACAACCTGATGTTTGGCTCCCTCCAGCCAATGTCTCCACTCTTCAAAAGCCCACTTCATGGCCAATAACTCCTGATTACCCACGTCATAATTACGTTCAGTAGGAGAAAATTTTCGAGAGAAAAAGGCACAAGGGTTACTTTTAGAGGTCTCTGGATCTCTTTGGGACAAAACGGCACCTGCCCCAATTTCAGAGGCATCAACCTCCACCTGAAATGGCAGAGAAACATCAGGCTGCCGTAGAACAGGAGCAGAAGTGAATCTCTGCTTAAGTTCCTGAAATGCAGAGACTGCCTCAGGAGGCCAATTCACCACATCAGAACCCTTTTTGGTCAAATCAGTTAATGGTTTAACAATAACCGAGAAATTACCAATAAATTTACGATAAAAATTGGCAAAACCCAAAAATCTTTGAAGAGCCTTTAATGAAGTAGGTTGGACCCAATCACAGATGACCTGAACCTTGACCGGGTCCATTTCAATAACAGATGGGGACAAAATAAATCCCAAAAATGAGATCCTCTGTACGCCAAAAAGACACTTTGATCCCTTCACATACAGAGCATTCTCTCTCAAAATCTGGAATACAGTTCGAACATGTTTCACATGAGAGTCCCAGTCATTGGAAAAAATCAAGATATCATCCAAATAAACAATCAGAAATTTATCCACAAAATCCCTGAAAATGTCATTCATGAAGGACTGGAAGACAGAAGGAGCATTAGTGAGCCCAAAGGGCATCACAAGGTACTCAAAATGCCCCTCAGGGGTGTTAAATGCCGTCTTCCATTCATCCCCGTGCTTAATGCGAATAAGGTTATATGCCCCCCTGAGGTCAAGCTTGGTAAACCAAGTAGCGTTTTTCACCCTGGAAAACAGGTCAGAAATCAAGGGTAACGGGTATTGATATTTCACAGTAATATTGTTCAAAAGACGATAATCAATACACGGCCTTAATGAACCATCCTTTTTGGCCACAAAGAAAAAACCGGCACCTAAGGGTGAAGAGGATGGTCTGATATGACCTTTCTCCAAAGACTCCTTGATATAAGACCGCATAGCGTCATGTTCAGGTACAGACAAGTTAAAAAGGCGACCTTTAGGGAATTTACTACCAGGCACTAATTCAATAGCGCAGTCATAGCTCCTATGGGAGGCAAGGATGCAGATTTACTTTCGCTAAACACATCAGAAAAATCAATCAAAAAGTCAGGAACATCCTGAGCCTGGGGGGAGGCAGAAAAAACAGGAGTGTTGGTATTAACACATTGGCAGCCCCAACTGGTTACAGACACAGATTTCCAATCCAAAACAGGATTATGAGACTGTAACCAAGGGAAACCCAGCACAATAATGTCATGCAGATTATACAGAACCAAAAATTTGCAGCTCTCCTGATGATCCGGTTCAACCCTCATTATCACCTGAGTAGAGAACTGAGGTTTATTCTCAGCCAAAGGGGTAGAATCGATCCCCAGTAGGGGAATAGACTTCTGTAGGGGTATCAAGGGAAACCCACAACGTTTAGCGAAATCAAAATCCATCAGGTTAATAGCTGCTCCCGAATCAACGAAAGCCTGAGCAGAAAATGAGGACAGAGAGCATATCAGAGTAACAGTTAATAAAAACTTAGTCTGAACACTACCCAAGACAACTGAGCGTGCAAAACGTCTTCCCCGCTTAGGGCAGACTGAAATAGCATGAGAGGCATCACCACAGTAGAAACATAACCTATTGCGCTTTCGAAACTCATGACGCTGTGCCCCAGAAACCACTCTATCACACTGCATGGGTTCAGAAGCAGGTTCACAAGGCAACACTATTCCACGCATACTTCTCCGCTCACGCAAACGTCGGTCAATTTGAATCGCTAATGACATAGAATCATTGAGACCAGAGGGGACAGGGAATCCCACCATAACATCCTTAACATTATCTGACAGACCCTTCTGAAAAAGGGCTGCCAAAGCGTCGTCATTCCATTTGGTCAGGACTGCCCACCTACGGAATCTCTGACAGTATAACTCAGCGTCATCAAGCCCCTGATTTAATGCCAACAAGGCTTTTTCAGCTTGATCAGTGACATTAGGCTCATCGTACAATAACCCCAAGGCCTGAAAAAATGCATCAACATCACTCAAAACAGGATCCCCAGGTGTCAGGGAAAAAGCCCAATCCTGAGGATCGCCGCGCAGGAGAGAGATGACAATTTGAACCTGCTGCGCTGCGTTCCCTGAGGACTTAGATTTTAAGGCAAAAAACAATTTACAATTATTTTTGAAATTCAGAAACTTGGCTCGATCCCCCAAAAACAAATCTGGCATGGGAATCCTAGGTTCCACAACAGGCAACCTAGCAAGATAGGTAGCAATACTCTGAACCTCAGTGGCAAGCTGATCCACACGGCCAGACAACTGTGCAAACTCCATTGAGAGAAAAAATCCTCCCCAGCACCCAGAGATACAGAGGGAAAAAAAAAAATGCAACAAACAGAAAAATATCTCTGACAACTCTGACAACCTTTTTTTTTTTTCTTTCACAATATTTTTCCCTTCTGTGAGTACCATATATTTTCAGTTTAGGCCGGTGATACTGTTATGATTTGGTAGCTGAGGAGTGCAGGTAAAAAAGGCAATACACCAGAGCAGTTGGAATCTATGAGATTGCAGTACCCTGACTAACCACCACAACTAGAGGCAGCCGTGGAGCGTTCCTACGTTGGTCCTAGACGCCTCGTCACAGCCTGAGAAACTAACTATACCTAAAGATAGAAAGAGGAAAGCTATCTGCCCCGGAGCAGATCCCCAAAGAACATAGAAAGCCCCCAAACATGTAATGGCGGTTAGACAAGAAGAAATACTGACACAGACAGAAAATAGTATGAGCAAACGTTGGGGCCCAAACTATCTAAATAGAAAAGGATAGGAAGGGCACTTACTGCAATCCCAAAAAACCCTGAAAAGCACCAACTTTACTAATTTCAAAAACACCTGAGATCACACGACCTCTACCACCTAAATTAGTTCTCTGGTGTAACAAAATCAAAACAGCAGCCACTGAAAAAACTGGAAAAGCAAATGTACAAACCTCAGTGGCTGAACAAAACTGAGAGGGCAAAAGCCCCCGGAGGGGACCCTAAAGGCCCCCACAGAAGTGCAGGACAAAATGCAAAAATCAAGCACAAAAGCAAAAAGAAGAAGAGTTCTTATCTGTTAGCAGGAGATGCAGACATGACACAGCAGGCTACAAAGGAAACAGGAATCAAGGATTGAGACCAGAACAATTGATCACCGGTAACCCTGATGGGAAGGTGACTCCCTTATATAAGACCAGTCAGTAACACCTGATTCCCAATCCTCACAATCTTCACTGGACAGTCCAGTACCGCTTGTAACCACCAGAGGGAGCCTCTGCTCAGAACTCATTTCAAGTCCATTCATAACAGATTTGACCTGAAAAATGGGGAATGGCTTCACTCACAGGGAACCTGTTGTTAACTTTTGAATCACACCCCTGGAAGTCTGTAGTGCTGTTAACTATATTTATCACAAACCATAAAGAAAAGACATAGGCAAAAGAAGGGGAATCACCCAGCAATAACTCAAAATAATCAAGCAGTTTTATTGAATACAAAAAACACCAAAACAGTATAAAAACATTTAAAAGTCACAGATGTGACATAACAAAACATAGAGGCCTATAATAAAGCTTATAGCCCCACCCTAATACTTGTGTGCACAGTACAAAACTATATGTCCTAATATCCTGATACAGACAGCATGCCATAGAACTGAGTCGCACAACACACGGTACCAGGGTTATGGGGTACTCGGCACCGAGCCCATTGAAGTCTATGGGGAATGTCACAAGCAGCACAGCTCGGTCCGTTGCCCTGGGCGCTCATTCAAAGGGGGAATATTTACAGGGATTTTAATAATAATTGTTCGTGACGCCACCTGTGGTTTCTGATCAATTTGACCAGCGCTGCAAGGTGAATCTTCTGAGGGGATGTTACTGGGCAGCGAGATGTTAAGTCCCCCACAGGTGGGACTATTCCCTCGAAGTCTATGGTGGTGCAGGACTGTTGGGGACCCGGCAGTCAGGGACAATAAGGGAGACACACACATAAGTCACTTTGGTACCTTTACTGCAGATGTTCAGGCACTTCCCCGAAGCACTGTAGGGTGAAGGGTACACATCCAGATTCCTCCACTCGGTAGGTGTGTGGCCTCCTGTCCTCTGCCTTTATGTAATGAAGTCTTGGCCTGCATATAGCTGGGCCTAGCTTAGTCTCCGTCTTGTACCTGGCTGATCTTGTGGTTGGACCTTCTCTCTGAAAGGACAGGGTCCTTGATGGCTGGCCGAGCCGGACTCCGTCCTCCTGATCCTGCTACGTATCAGCTCTGTGGTACTCCTGGGACTTGTAGTCCTCCAGGAACTCCGGTGTTCTCCTAATGGGTCGTGGAGATCCCTATAGGCTCGGACCCCGTTGTCCGGTATTTCTTGCTGAGATGAGCTATTAAGGCTCCTCTGTCTCATTAACTTCCACTCGCCTTCGGCTACCTGGATCTCACACGATCACACACACTGGCAGTTGGTGGGCTGCCTCTTCGCCGCTCTTTAAGCGTCGGCACGCTTTCCTCAGAGCCCACTTCTAAATTCAGCTCTGACTAGGCTGGAGTGACTTCCCTGTGTCACTCTTACTAGACTCCACTTAAACACATTCTGCACAGAGCTGAGCTCTGAACGGAACTGAGCTGCAGCAGGCTGCTCTGCTCTCCTTCTCTTCTCCTTCTCCTTTCTTTCCTTTCTTTCCTTTCTGAGGCAAACTGAAACTAAACTTGTTTTTATATGCCTATCACAGCTCCCTCTGCTGGTCTTTTAGGATGAGCTGCGTGTGTGTATGTGTATAGTGACCTCTAGTGGGATCTTCTGTCAGTGCACCCTTCTGGAAGATGTGGATTCAGTCACAGCTGGGCTCCACGGAACCAACCTCTAATATATATCTGGATGTCGAGACTGGAGCTAGCCTGAAAAATGCATGCAATATACATAACCCCTAAGGGAAAAGTTGGATCAACCAATAAATAATGATACAGCCATATAGTTCACCAGACCGACATGACACCTGCTGTACTGGTGTCCATGACCAGCAAAACCCAGCCCAAAGCTGTATTAGGTTTTCTATTAGTCAGAATATAGAGTACAGACACATAAATCAGATCTATACAGGGATAAATACCAATAGGGAACCGTCACCACTATAGCAGAAGCGAAGGCATCCAGGCACACATGCACATGGTCGGGCTATTGGAGACCCGACGCGTGTCGCCACTAAACAGTCTGGTGAACTATATGGCTGTATCATTATTTATTGGTTGATCCAACTTTTCCCTTAGGGGTTATGTACATTGCATGCATTTTTCAGGCTAGCTCCAGTCTCGACATCCAGATATATATTAGAGGTTGGTTCTATGGTATGCTGTCTATATCAGGATATTAGGACATATAGTTTTGTACTGTGCACACATGTATTAGGGTGGGGCTATAAGCTTTATTATAGGCTTCTATGTTTTGTTATGTCACATCTGTGACTTTTAAATGTTTTTATACTGTTTTGGTGTTTTTTGTATTCAATAAAACTGCTTGATTATTTTGAGTTATTGCTGGGTGATCCCCCTTCTTTTGCCTATGTCTTTTCTTTATGGTTTATGACTTCTCATGTTCACAGGTTTTGGGAGGATCCCCATTGTGATTTCCCTGTGGTGCCCCCATTACTTATTATATATACCTATATTTATCCTCATTTGCAATCTGAGTTTGAGACAGACCCATTTTATAGGGTCAAAAGGTTACATTTTGTGGATTGCATTATAAATAAAAAAAACTTTTTTCAAAATTTGCAGGGCCGAGTATTTTACATTACTGTGTCGAGATGTAGTCTAAACACAAACACAACTCATCAGCGATCTGTATAACGACCTCTGCGGTCGTTGGGAAAACCTAGTCCCACCTGCGACGCTGGTGAAATAGTTCATAAAGGGTGTCACACTTAGCGATTCAGGCTCACCAGCGGGACACCAACGACCAAAAAACGGCTCATAACGTTCATGAGCGATCAGCGACATCGCAGCAGGGGCCACATCGCTGCTACATGTCACACACAGCTGCATCGCTAACGAGATCGCTACTGCGTCATAAAATCGGTGACGCATTAGCGATCTCGTTAGCGATCTCGTTTAGTGTGACAGTACCTTAACTAGCGATCACATAGCGATCGCACCAGCGATCTCGCCAGGTCGTGTCATTGTCGTGATCGCTGGTGCGATCGCTAAGTGTGACAGTGCCTTTACAGTGTCAGCACTAATTAACAGTGGTAAACAGTGCAGAGACACACCCTAACTGGTAACTCCCATTTGTCATTTCATTCAAAAATATTTAGAAGTAACAGGTATGACACAATGCAGCTATAAGAGGAGATATTCCACAATATATGAGAGGAAATTTACTAAAATATTGCATCAGGAGAACTGACAGGCCCTCTCTAAATAAAAAACGATGATGATATAAAGGCACTGAATTCTCAAAGCAGGTAGATGGGTCCTCCCAAGTTTATTAACATGTTACTAGTGTCTAAACAACACTTCAATGTAAAACAAAGCTAATAAAATAATGTTAAATATCTCATGATTGCTTTGTTTTTTGCAGGTTTTTCTTAACTCAACTGCTAAAAGATGACAACGGAAAAGCAAATAATATTAATATTACTACTTCAAATCTTAAGCTCCGTAGAATCACAAGTCAACCCAGGTGAGTGTTATGGAGCTGGGAACATCATACACACTCCAACTTAAACTAACTTTACACATATTTTTACAGGCTAAATATACAGTATTTTTATCTCATGAGGGACACATTATAAAATTCAATTAAATGAGCACATGCCTATTTAAAGCACTACTCCTGTGTTTTTTTTAATTGCACCCCTGGAGTGGTGCTACTGTAATAAACGGAGCGGTTGTGGCTGAACCCTGCCACACTACAGGAGAATCCTGGCTGGGTGTGTTTGTTGCTTCCTTATCAATGCGCCACTAAAGACAGCATGCTGCCACTTGACATGACAGGCCAGGCTCCAGAAAAGTAGAGAAGAATGAGGGAGACCAGATTCCAAAAATAAACTTTTTTTTACTGAACAAACTGATGAGAAATACAGTACATACTTCAGATAACAGGCACAATACTTAAATAATACATCTTCTGCAAAATCCAGAGACAGGCACTGTTAAACATGGTGATACATTTCTTCTAATACATGCTACAGTCAATAGACAGATCACAATGGGAGCCTTCATTTTTCCTTCTAGTTATAACATTACAGGCCGAGGTGCAATGCTATGACTATTCTCAAGTTCCAATTGATGTGGGCCACATGCCCCTTTGTCTGCCACTGCATCTTCAACTCCCTGTAGGAGAACACATGTAGCACCTGGCCATCTTCTCCTCCATGACCCTCAGGTCTGGTTACACTTCCACTTCTTATTTAGTATCAATAACATTTGCTGTAGGCCTTTGCTTGCCTGGGATAAGGAATCCTTATGCCATTTAATCCTTGTTCACTTCAGAACATGGTATCCGAGTATGGTCTCCCTTCTTTGCACATGACACCTAGAATCAGTGAGTGACACCAGCGCCGTCCCACAGCTTCTAGCATTGCCCCAAACTAAATTGTCATCAGAGTGCAGTGCTGATGTCATTCAACGTTTTTTTCACCCCCCCCACCTTATTCCCCCAACACCATCTAATTTTACTGTGAGAAGCTGTAGTTGAGGAGATAAAAGCAGACTGCTAGTGCTGTGCTCACCTCTATCACAGTTTATATTACCGTGGATCCAGGACATCTTCCAAGGGTGCCAATGCAACAAACTGTAGTAATTAACAGCAGCACTGTCCCCCTGATGATGTCTTGTTTACGGAGGGGAAATAGACACTGCAGGGAAGTGAGTGCAGCCCCATCCTCCTGTGGCATTCTGTTTGAGAAGGAAGTGCAGTAAAAAACACATTTAGGGATTAGCTAGATAGGGAAAAGTGAAGGGTATTTCATAAAAATAAATAACAAAAGTGGTTAGGGTGTAAAGACAGAAATTTAGAAAGGACATTTTAGGTGTCAGACCAACCCTTTGACTGACAAAAAAAATGCTGCAAGCAGCATTTTTTTTCCAGGCAAATGAAGCACACCTTAGGCCTCTTTCACATTTCCGGCGGGCGCCTAGCGGTGCCCCCGACATTTTGCCGCAGCGCCGCATGTGAAAACCTTTCACACTTCCGGCGGCCAAAATGCGGTTTTTTGCCGGATGGTTTCTGATGCTTGGAGAGATAAGAAACCATCCGGCAAAAACAAAAAATGTTACATGCAGCGTTTTTTCCGGACGCCGCAATGTACATTTGCGCCGCATCCGGACAAAACCGCATGCAACGCATTGACATGCGGCGCCATCCGGCGCTAATGCATGTCAATGCGAAAAAAGCCGCATGCGGCGCATCAGATTTTCAGATGCGGCGCTGCGGCAAAATGCCGGGGGCGCCGCCATGCGCCCGCCGGAAATGTGAAAGAGGCCTTAGTGGACCTGACAAACCTGTCTACAGGCCTGCCAGTTGTCAATGGTATCTGTTGTACAACAGATCTGGCACTGAATAATGATGTCAGTTTTCAATGGACATTATGAGGCAGATGATTTTATAACTTGCAGCATTTTGTACATTTGTCTGTGCAATTTTACCTTTACAAAATTCCTACAAATAATTACTGTGTATTGGAAAAAAGCAATGTAAAACCAAAAAACATTGTATGTTATGCATTTTAAATATTTAACCATCTCCGAAATGTGACGCATATGTACATGTAAGAAGTGAGCTAGCTCTTATCTCTCCTGTAAGTTGTGGCAGCAGCATTTAAATAGTGTGACTGCATGACATGACCATTCCAGTGCCTATTGCCCACCTGAAACAAAGCAATAAAACAAAAAAGAGCCCAGTCATGAATGGGTCAAACATAGAGTTTAAAGTAAAATTTGTTTGCAAAGCAAAGATACAAATATAAAGCTCTGTTAAAATTACAAGGAAATTGACGCCAGGGATTACAAGGAAATTGTCACCAGGGATTGTAGCTTGAAGAGGACAATTTGCATATTCCAGGTGCCTTCTGGGAAAAGCATCGCCAAACCGCATGCTTTACGGTGTGCAAATATTTGCCTCTAGGAAATTATTGCAAGAAAGCTTGGCTGATTGAGTAGATAACACAAGAAGGAAAACACACAGCAGATTACACAAGAAGGAAGAAACACAGCAAGTCATCAGGATCTAGGAGCAATATGGCAGATGTGACAACCTACATGGTGAGCTGCACCATGTGCTACATGTTTACAGATCAACCAGAAGAAGAATCCAACTTCACCTGTCCAAAGTGTAGACTACTGGCCCTTTTAGAAGAAAAGGTGCATTGTCTGGAAGAAAGAATTGCAACTTTGAAACTGATCAAAGAAAATTAAGACTTCCTAAACAGAACAGAAGCATCTCTACTGGTCACAGAAGTGAAGAAAGTGTCAGAGAACCTCCAAAAGCAGACGAGTGGAAGCATGTGACCAAAAGAAGCAAGAAGACCATGGAGACATCACACAACTGAGAAACCGATACCAAAGCCTTGTGGAGGACAAAGATGGCACACCTAAGGATGAGGCACTACCAACAAGCAAAGAAGAAAAGGGCACACAGCAACACCCAGAATTGACAACAAAAAGTACAGCTAAGAAGAGTGGTAGTGGTGGGAGACTCACTACTGAGAGGCACAGAAGCAGCCACCTGCAGACCAGACATAACTGCAAGAGAAGTATGCTGTCTCCCAGGTGCGAAGAGCAAGGATGTAACCGATAGGATACCAAAGCTCATCACTTGCAAGGACGTCGACGTCCACCCATTTCTTCTGATACATGTTAGCACCAATGACACGGCATGGAAGGACCTACAGACAATCTGCAAGGACTTTGAAGAGTTGGGGAAGAAAGTAAAGGAACTGGGTGCACAGGTAGTTTTTTCTTTATCCTTCCAGTAGACAGGCATGGCACCAGAAGATGGAACAGGATCCTTGATGCGAACAACTGGCTAAGACGATGGTGCAGACAACAAGGATTTGGATTCCTGGACCACGGTGTGAATTACCTGTATGATGGGCTCCTCGCTAGAGACGGACTACACCTCAACAAACCTGGGAAGTACACATTCACCAGAAGACTCGCTACACTCGTCAGTAGGAAGTTAAACTAGAAAACGAGGGGATGGGAAGAAAAATGTTAGACACGAACATGAACCCAGAAAATATGCTGATGAAAGATATGAGGTTGTAATGAATGGAAGCGGAGGCAGAGATGGTGAAGTTCACATTCGTCTTTTATTTTTAAAGTGGAACCTCGAGACCGCGGTCCGGGGGCTCCGAAGGGGGCGTAACTAGTGAGCCCTGGGTACCCATAGTAAGGCCCCTCGAACAGGACCAGAATGAAATACCCGGAGGACACAGGTGCTGTTGTCATATGCAACAGTTATGGACTTCTATATTATATGTAAAAGGAGGACTTTATGCTGACCTGACAGTAGATGGCGATGTTGTGTAACGTTTCCTTCTGTTTAATGTATAGTATAAGAATTAGTCTCTTCTGTTTAGTTTCACTTTCGTTTTGTTTTTGTTAGCTGATGCAATGCTGTAATGACTGTGCATTATTCCTTCACCTCATGTTCAGAGAAGTAAACGCTTGTTATCCCATGCAACTTGCTCTGTGAAGTTTCTACTGTAAAGGTGTGGATTCAGAAGCTGTGCAACAGGTTATGGGCCGAGACACCCAGGCACCCAGATACAGCGTACCGAGATACAGAGAATCCGGACACCACAGATCCGAGGACACCAGGAGTGCCGGATACCCAGGACACTGGAATGCTCAGCAAGACTCTGGTGAATGCAGAAGAATTCTTCAGTACAAGTCTCTCCAAACAAGTAAGATAAGTTAAAAATGATGAATAGCACAGAGCTAAAACTCACAGTAGCTAAACTGAATGATGAGAACTATCAGTTATGGAAGTTCAAAGTAGAGATGTTATTGTCTAAAGATGATTTATGGGAAGTAATCACTACAGATAGACCTGATGAAGATAATCAGACATGGGATAGAAAAAATACAGTGTTTCCCTGAAAGTAAGACAGTGTCTTACATTCTTTTTACCCCCAAAAGTACCAATATGTCTTACTTTCGGGGTATGTCTTATATTGGAAAATAAATGTCGATTCCCCCCATAATGTCCTCAGATTCCCCCCATAATGTCCTCAGATTTCCCCCCATAATGTCCTCAGATTTCCCTCATTATGTCCTTAGATTTTTCTGCCCCCCCATAATTTTCTTAGATTTCTCCCCCCATGCATCTTTCTGCCCCTGGCCTTGCTCCCCGACCCAACTCATTATTTCCTAGTCCCCCAGAGCATGTCCTAATTCTTCGGTGTCTTCAGCTCCATTAACCGTCTGGAGCACTTACCACCAACCACAACGCTGCCTCACTGCCTGTGTCTCCTCTGAAGAGCCGGCGTGTGATGTCAGCAGCGTGATCATGTGACCTGATCACGCTGCTGGCGCTTCATGGATGTGGAAGTGCTTGCAGCGGCGGCGGTCAGGGCACAGAGCAGAGGGGCTCAGGCTTACAAGATGTGAGTGTGTAGCGTCTCTGACACCTGGCTGTAACCTGGAGTGAGACGCTAGCACACTGCACACCGAAGCGCAGCAGCACTTTCTCTAAGCTGGCTGTCAGTTTGACAGCCGGCTCAGAGAACGGGAGAGGGGGCGGCAGAATGCAGCCGACGAGGAGCCTCCTCCTTGGACCGCCGTATCCAACGTACAGTTTACTACCGGTATGTCTTACTTTCGGGTACGTCTTACATTAGCCGATCCCCCTAAAACCCCCACTACGTCTTACTATCGGGGTGTCTTACTATCGGGGAAACACGGTAGACAAGCGAGAGCTACCATCAGCTTATTAGTGGATGATGCTCAATTAATATACAGTATATAAGAAATGAAGAAACAGCGAAAGGAATGTGGGAAGAATTAAGAAAGCTATATGAGAGACCTAGCTTAAATCACAAGTTATTTCTACTAAGAAAGCTTTACTATATGAGACTAAATGCAGACAGTGACACGCAGAAGCATATATTCTCTTTTATTGAAGTGATATTACAGCTAAGATATATTGGTGAAGATATTAAGGAAAGCCATATAGCAGCAATTTTATTGTGCAGTTTACCAGATTCATATACAGCTTTAATAAATGCACTAGAGACAAGACAAGAAACTGACATTACATTAGAGTTTGTGAAGACCAGACTCATAGATGAATATCAGAGAAGGAAAGAGCAAACAAATGATTCTTCTACTGAAAAAGATAATGGAAATGCTCTTAAAGCTACAGAACTTAAAAAACCCTATAATAAAGAGACAAGAGAATGCTTCAGATGTAAGAAAAAAGGTCATTTAAAGAAAGACTGTACCATATGGAAAGCAGAACAAAAGAAATTACACTATAAAGATAATACACAGAAGGTGAAAAACACAATTTCTGATTCATGTGAAAATAATTGGAATGGCACATTTAAAGTAACTGATAAGAAATCATCACTTGGTTGGTTTATTGATTCAGGAGCAACGAGTCATATGACAAGTAACAAGAATTTCTTTACTGATCTTGATTTAAATAAGAAAGTAGCCATTTATCTTGCATATGGAAGCAAAATAACCGCAGAAGGTATCGGACAAGGTATGCTAAATTGTTCAAACAAGTTCGGACAAGATTCAAAGATACTTGTACAGGATGTGTTGTATGTTCCAAAATTGGAAGGCGGATTATTATCTGTGAAACGTTTAACAGCAAAAGGACTTACAGTAAAATTCAAAGATAATGAATGTGCAATTATTGCAGGAAACAAGTTGATAACCA
This sequence comes from Oophaga sylvatica, assembly GCA_033576555.1. NCBI lineage: Eukaryota > Metazoa > Chordata > Amphibia > Anura > Dendrobatidae > Oophaga > Oophaga sylvatica. The sequence continues at coordinate 15,493 of JARQOD010008024.1, forward strand.
AAGTCAAGGCAGATGAACAATTATATCATTTTGACAAACCAAAGGAACAGATGAAGGTATATACACATGATCACAAAAACTGTATTCACATGTGGCATAGACGTCTAGGACATAGACACCCGGACAGTATAAGGGAACTACAGAGAAAAGAATTGACAAAAGATTTAAAGATATCAGATTGCTCAATTACCATAAGATGTGAATGTTGTATAAAATCCAAAGCCACAAGGATATCTATTCCAAAAGAAAGTGAGATGAAAAGCGAAAGACCACTTGATTTAGTGCATACTGACGTATGTGGACCCATGAAAGTGACTACATCAGGAGGCTATAGCTACATGTTGACTTTTATAGATGACTACTCAAGATACACAGTCACATACTTAATTAAGAACAAAAGTGAAGTTTTTGATAAACTTGTAGACTATGTAACAAGATCAAGTAACAAATTTCAAAGGAAGCCAATTGTCATCAGAAGTGATAATGGAGGTGAATTTACAGGTCACAGAATAGAAGACTACTTAAGACAAAATGGAATAGAACATCAGAAAACTGTTCCATACACACCTGAACAAAATGGAGTAGCAGAAAGGAAAAACAGAACTCTAACAGAAATGATGAGATGTATGCTGACAGATTCTAAACTACCAGAGAAATATTGGGATGAGGCAGCAATGACAGCTACATATCTACAAAACCGACTTTTTTCCAGAAAACTGAAGAAAACTCCATATGAACTGTGACAAGGTATGAAACCAAGTGTCAATCATTTAAAAGTTTTTGGATGTAAAGTTTTTATATTCATTCCAACAGAAAAACGTTCCAAACTTCAAAACAGATCCATGGAAGGAATATTCGTTGGATATAGTGAAAACTACAAAGGATATAGAATCCTAGATCCCAAAACAGTCAGAGTTACGGTGAGTAACAGTGTGACATTCATTGAAGATTTAAATGAAGACATTATGATTTCAGTTGAAACAAAAAAATGAGAAAAACAATAGTGACGTAACTGAAGAAATATCTGATGAAAAAGAAGTAGAAATTAATGAAGAACAAAATACTGAAAGTGAAGAATCACAACTACAAACAGACACAGAACCAAGACGTTCAATAAGAGAGAACAAAGGAAAACCACCAAAACGCCTCTCATACAAGGCAAGTACAAGTAAAATGTATGAATCTATCTCTTGGGAAGACATAGCATGGCATCCAGAAGAAGAAGACTATGATGAAACATTTGCTCCAGTTGTCAAACACACTACAATAAGAACTTTACTTACAGTTGCAGCAATGGAAAAGATGGAACTAAGACATCTGAATGTAAAGACAGCTTTTTTGAATGGAGATTTAACAGAAGACATTTACATGGAACAACCTCTAGGATTCAAAGATGAAAGAAATCCAAACAAAGTTTGCAAACTACAGAAAAGCATATATGGTGTGAGACAGTGAAGGAATGTGTGTTGAATGGGGTGTACATTTCACCTAGGTACTGTGTTGTATGGTATAAGGGAAATGTGTGGCTTTGTGGACCTAGTGGTGGAGAAAGGTCACTACACCTCACATTCAGCACACACTTGCAGCTCAGGCCTGAAACCATTCAGCTGTTGATTAGGAGACCAGAAGTAGGTGTCTGCAAACACAATCAGGGAGCTGGCTTAGTCTGGACACAGGAAGGTGTCCCGGCACAAGAAGCAGTCTCCAGGAGTGGGAGCTGGCTTAGTCTGGACACAGGAAGGTGTCCCGGCACAAGAAGCAGTCTCCAGGAGTGGGAGCTGGCTTAGTCTGGAAACAGGAAGGTGTCCCGGCACAAGAAGCGTCTCCAGGAGTGTGAGCTATCTCAGTCTGGGTGCAGGAAGTACCCCTGACACAGGAGTAGTCTCAGTGAGAATCCGTGCGAATAGCGGCTGAATAGGAGTGGATCTCTCTCAAGTCTGGACGTTGGATGTGCCTTCAGACACAAGGAGGAGTATCTGTGAAACTCCATACTGGTAACATATATCATATGTGTTGTATTGGGCCAGGCTGGTAGAGCCGGGACCCGGATAGACAGGGCAATCTATCTAAGTGTAATTAGTGGCTAGACAAGTCCAGGTTTTTTGTTTATGATTTATTTTTATCTGTTTGCTGTGGACTTTAATAAAGCTGGTTGCGGCCAGTTTTCACCAGAACTGCTGTCTGAATGAACTGTTTTCGTGTCACTCTGTCTACCCAGACAGCGATTCTAGAGCTATATCCCCTGGAAATGTTACAATTGGCGGAGAATGCTGGGGCAGCGCAGTGGCTGATACAGTTAGTGCTGGAGTGTGCATGCAGCACAGTGGCTTAGAGACAGCAATAAAGGTGAAGTCTGTTGAAATAGCAACAGAGAAAAAAAAGTGTGTCAGCAGAAACGTCTGTTTGGAGCAGTCTTAAAGAGACAGGAGCCCTAATAGACTTTGCAAAGAAAAAAAAAAAAAAAAAAGTGTCTGCACAGCAGAGCTGAATTTTTCTATGGAAAAGACTGTAGAGTGTGTATGTCTTGAGTGAAGACTGCCGTTGTTGAGACAGAGAAGTCTGACAGCATGGATGACAGCATGGAGGCGCTGTTTGAACAAATGGCGCAAGTTATTGTGCAACATAAGACTGCCGTGGTTGAGACAGATAAGTCCGGCAGTATGGAGGGGCTCGTTGAGTACCTGGTCCAGGCCCAGCGGACCATGGAGCAGCAGCGCCTGCAGCACCAGCAGTGCATGCAGCAGGCCCAGCGGAGCATGGAGCAGCAGCGCCTGCAGCACCAGCAGTGCATGCAGCAGTACCAGCAGCAAATCCTGCAGCAGCAGCAGGAGAATAACCGGGTGTTGGAGCAGATTGCAGCTCTCAGCACCTCGTCCCAGAGTAATGTTGTGAAAGCACCTGACTTGTCCGCTGTAAAGAAGGCGGTAAGACGGTCCCTGAAAAAGATGACACCTCGTGATGATGTGGAGGTGTATCTCACTAGATTTGAGGAACTGGAGAAAAGGGAAAAACCCCTATACCTTCTGTGATAGTTGGTGACACATGGTCAGTGCACCAGGGACAGGAGGTACGTGAGTTTCTGAGAAAGAGTCAGCAGAAGTGTTCGGATGTGCCGGGTCGTACTTCTCTGGCCAGGCACTATATCGAAACTGAGCCCGGCCCTAAGGTCAAGATGAAACCGTGCAGGATACCCGAGGCCCGCAGAGAGTATAGGCCTGGGAGGGTACAGGGTAGTGCGGATGCTTCAGATGAAGAGAAAGCTGATGTTGGCTATGACTCAGGTGACGATACAAATGACAGTGGTGAAGATGAAGCTGATGAGGGCCATGACTGGTCCAGAGTTCACTGTCTCTGTTGGATTGTTGACCAGCCCTCCGGTCTGGATGACCAGCCCTCCGGTCTGGAGAAGAGGGAGGGGATATGTGAGACAGTGAAGGAATATGTGTTGAATGGGGTGTACATTTCACCTAGGTACTGTGTTGTATGGTATAAGGGAAATGTGTGGCTTTGTGGACCTAGTGGTGGAGAAAGGTCACTACACCTCACATTCAGCACACACTTGCAGCTCAGGCCTGAAACCATTCAGCTGTTGATTAGGAGACCAGAAGTAGGTGTCTGCAAACACAATCAGGGAGCTGGCTTAGTCTGGACACAGGAAGGTGTCCCGGCACAAGAAGCAGTCTCCAGGAGTGGGAGCTGGCTTAGTCTGGACACAGGAAGGTGTCCCGGCACAAGAAGCAGTCTCCAGGAGTGGGAGCTGGCTTAGTCTGGACACAGGAAGGTGTCCCGGCACAAGAAGCAGTCTCCAGGAGTGGGAGCACGCTCAGTCTGGACACAGGAAGGTGTCCCGGCACAAGAAGCATCTCCAGGAGTGTGAGCTATCTCAGTCTGGGTGCAGGAAGTACCCCGGACACAGGAGTAGTCTCAGTGAGAATCCGTGCGAATAGCGGCTGAATAGGAGTGGATCTCTCTCAAGTCTGGACGTTGGATGTGCCTTCAGACACAAGGAGGAGTATCTGTGAAACTCCATACTGGTAACATATATCATATGTGTTGTATTGGGCCAGGCTGGTAGAGCCGGGACCCGGATAGACAGGGCAATCTATCTAAGTGTAATTAGTGGCTAGACAAGCCCAGGTTTTCTGTTTATGATTTATTTTTATCTGTTTGCTGTGGACTTTAATAAAGCTGGTTGCGGCCAGTTTTCACCAGAACTGCTGTCTGAATGAACTGTTTTCGTGTCACTCTGTCTACCCAGACAGCGATTCTAGAGCTATATCCCCTGGAAATGTTACAATGGTTTAAAACAAGCAGCAAAAGCGTGGAATGACAAAATCACGGAAGTACTAACAAATGAAAAGTTTCAAAGAAGCAAAGCAGATCCATGCTTGTACACAAAAAGGCTGAGTAATAGATGGATTTATGTACTCATATATGTAGACAACATTTTGATTTGTTTTAAGCAAGAAAGGGATAAAGAAAACATTCTAAAAATCCTGAAACAAAATTTTGAAATCAAAGACTTGGGAAATGTAAAACAGTACCTAGGAATACAGATAGAAAGACAAGAAGTACTGTGGTTAAGACAATTGTTGACATAATTAGTACAATCACACTTGGAACCAACAAAACTCAAAGAGGACCAAGGAGTCTTGAAGTTGGAGTATTGCCCTACTGAAGAAATGACAGCAGACATTTTCACGAAGGCGTTGAATGCTGATAAACATCGGAGACTAATAAAAAAGTTGGGTTTGATTGAATAAGTCCTTACTGTTGAGAAAGGGTGTTGTCATATGCAACAGTTATGGACTTCTATATTATAAGTAAAAGGAGGACTTTATGCTGACCTGACAGTAGATGGCGATGTTGTGTAATGTTTCCTTCTGTTTAATGTATAGTATAAGAATTAGTCTCTTCTGTTTAGTTTCACTTTCGTTTTGTTTTTGTTTGCTGATGCAATGCTGTAATGACTGTGCATTATTCCTTCACCTCATGTTCAGAGAAGAAAACGCTTGTTATCCCATGCAACTTGCTCTGTGAAGTTACTACTGTAAAGTTGTGGATTCAGAAGCTGTGCAACAGGTGCTACCTCCAGTTAGACCCCGGACATGTGACAGCTGTCCCAGAGGGATCAAAAGGGGGTAACAGATACGATAGCAGAAACTGCAGGTGAGGAAGGTCCTGGTTCAGAGTAGATGGTAGCAGGCTGGCTCCAGTAACCTTGTCACAGTCCACAGATTCGGATGGCTGATGTCAGAACGGGATGACACTTACAGAAGTTATAGCAGAGTTTGTCAGGGATAGCTGGGTACAGTATACCAATGATCTGTGGAGACAAATAGAATGAGCAAAGCACAGACACTGCTAACGCAGCGCAGACAGATCAGGGTCAGTACCGGATGTAGCAATGGTAGAAACACGTTGCTCCGGCACTCCCCCTATGGTGGAGTGGCCAGATATAGTAAGTAGTGTGTTGCCATTGGTTAATTGACATTTTCAAAAAATGCATGCTGTCCCTTTAAGAGAGACGGCCTCGCGTCCTAAGCATTCTTCCTGGAGGCCTGCTGACATAGTACCAGGAACTGGGTGAGGGAGCAGGACGCTGGTAAGCAGGAGACCCCAGCCTGTTGCAAAGGGACAGCCTGCAGAGCAGAAGGTGAGTGACCAAGACAGAGTGAAGAGTCAGCACGGGGACCGAGTGTAACAGTATCCCCCTCTTTACACCCCTCTTTTTCAAGCCTGCGTGTGTTAGGGGTCGAGTTCCCGCTTCTACACAGGGGGAGTCTCAAACCAGTCCTGCTGCGGTCCCCCATTCGTCTCCGTCCGCAGTGGAGCCTGCTCAGCTTAGACGTCGGTCCCAGCGTCTCGCCCAGTCTGGCAGTGTGCAGAGGATTAATGCTGCTCCTCCAGGCTCTGCTATTGTGACCAGTACTGGTTAGCAGCGAGCAGACGTCTTTAGGACAAAGTCATTGTTTTCCCCTTCTGAGCATGCCCAGAGTGATATCTCTCATTGGAGATCAGGGGTCACATGCTCAGGTACTGCAGCGGCTCCTATTGGTCCGCCAGGAAGGTCCTGTGACTACTGGTGTTCTGGAACAAGTTTCATTGGTCCTTGTTTCTGGCAGGTCCTGTAGCTGTTACTATAAAAGGGTAGCATGGCTGGGCCGCCATGCACTAATATCAATCTTTTATGCTATGCGCCAGTGTGGTCATCCGTGTGTGTGGTTAGGGCCCGGCTGAAATAAGCCCCTAGAATACCGACTTAATCGGTGAGGAGTTTGGTATGCTAGCTGGTCAGGGTCGGTGTCCTAGATGCCCTAGATTACCGGCATAACCGGTGAGGAGTTTGATTGCCGTATTCAGGGCCTGGCGTTAAGACGCCATAGATTGCGGGTGACTCCCGCGAGGACATTAGCGCATGATCACGTTCTATGTTTGCTTAGCAGTTAACTGTGTACCTGGGTGCCTGACAGGACACAGAAGTTTTTCTCAGCAGCTCTGTGACGTAACAGGGTTCGCTTTCAACGCTAGACAGCGCCCTAGCGTGTTTATTTTGCGACTCAGTTGTGTTAAGTGAGTTCGCACACATCGCCATATAGCGCTGCGGCACTCCTTCTAGCGGCTCTGTGGATTAACAGAGTTTGCACATATTGCCACAGCGCGTTACGGCGTTTATTTTGGCGACTCTGCGGGATAACAGAGTTAGCTTCTTGCGCCATTTTACTAGCAGCAGGCTCCGCCTGCACGGTGGACCCCGGGCTGCGAACGCACCTCTCCACATCATATATTTGGTGCGTTCCGCAGACCCTAACAGCGTGAAATTTTTTGAAAAGAAGAAGAGGAGCCTGGATGTTCTCTTTAGGATCCCAAGACCTCTCCTCAGGACCAAAACCCTTCCTGTCCACCAGGTAATAGGTCCTACCTCTTACTTTCTTAATGGCCAAGATATGTTTTACCTCAAAAACATCATCCTCAGAGACCGGATCTGGAGTGGTACCCGGGTCCTTAAAGAAGGGGCTCAAAACTACTGGTTTGAGGAGGGAAACATGAAAGGCGTTAGGCACACGTAGGGAAGTAGGCTATTTCAGTTTGTAAGAGACCTGGTTGATTTGCCTCAAGACTTCAAAGGGACCAATGAAACGGGAACCCAATTTGTACTAAGGCAACTTCAAACGGATGTACTTGGAGGAGAGCCATACCTTGTCTCCGTGACGAAAGGTGGGAGCATCCAAGCGTCTTTTGTCGGCATGCCTTTTCATACGTTGAGAGGCTCTCTCCAAAGCAGTCTTGGTATCTTTCCAAATGTTTGAGAAATCTCTGGTAAAGGTATCAGCTGCCGGAACACCAGACGGTCCAGAGAAAGGAAGAGGAATTCCGGGTTGGAGTCAAAACATAATCTGAAAGGGAGATTTTCCAGAAGATTCACTTACTTGGTTGTTGTAGGAGAAATCCACCCAGGGCAGTAATTCTACCCAGTCGTTATGATGAGCGTTGACGAAGTGACGCAAGAATCCAGCCAGGATTTGATTGATCCTCTCCACTTGCCCATTGGACTGGGGATGGTATACCGAAGAAAAATCTAGTTCTATTTTACCAGTTTACAGACTGCTCTCCAGAACTTAGAGGTGAACTGGACGCCCCTGTCGGATACGATGTGGAGAGGAAATCCATGTAGACGGAAAATGTGCTGAATGAAGTGAGCGGCCAGTTCTGGAGCAGACGGGAGATCAGATAGAGGAACGAACTGAGCCATTTTAGAGAAGCTGTCCACCACAATCCATACCACTGAGCAGCCAGAAGAAATTGGAAGATCCGTGATGAAATCCATCGCGATGTGCTGCCAGGGAGCGGACAGGATCGGAAGAGGCAGAAGCCTGCCGGCTGGTAGATGTTTATCAGTCTTGTTACAGGCACATGAAGGACAGGCTGCGACGTACTCCTGGATATCCTTACCCATGGTAGACCACCAGTAGTAATGAGTGATGAGTTGCTGAGTCTTTTTCTGACTGGCATGGCCAGCCAACTTAGAAGAATGACCTCACCGCAGGACACGATTATGTTCAGAAGCGGTCACGGGAGTTTTCCCTGGGGGAAGCCGGGCAAGATCAATGGAGGCAACAGAGACTAACCGTGAAGGTTCAATAATGTGCTGAGGTTCTTCCTCCAGTTCAGGAGGCAAAAAGGCTTTGCAAAGTGCGTCTGCCTTGATGTTCTTGTCAGCTGGGCGGTAATAAAGGACAAAATTAAAACGAGCAAAAAACAACGCCCACTGGGCCTGACGGTGATTCAGCCTTAGAGCAGATTGGAGGTAGGCAAGGTTTTTATGATCGGTGAATGTGACTACCTGATGATGAGGTCCCTCAAGAAGATGTCTCCATTTTTGCAGAGCCAATTTGATAGCCACCAGTTCCCGATCTCCAACGGAGTAGTTCCTTTCTGCAGGAGAAAAAACTTTGGGAAAAAAACCACAAGAGATCATCCGACCGGTAGATGCCTTCTGGGTGAGAACTGCTCCTGCACCTATGGAAGAAGCGTCTACCTCAAAAAAAATTGCTCATTAGAATTTGGACGATGGAGAACGGGTGCGGAAGCGAAGGATTTTTTTAGAGAAACAAAGACCTCTTCTGCCTCGGAGGACCATTCCTTGGAGTTTACACCTTTCAGAGTTAAAGCTGTGAGAGGAGCCACTCGGGTGGAAAAGTGTGGAATGAATTGCCGGTAGTAGTTGGCGAACCCCAGGAACTGTTGCATGGCTTTTAGCCCAGACGGACGAGGCCACTTGAGGACGGCAGACAACTTCTCCGGGTCCATCTTTAATCCTGTGGAAGATACAATGTACCCAAGGAAAGGCAAATAGGATTGCTCAAAGAGGCATTTCTCATATTTGGCATATAGCCTGTTCTCTCTCAGTCTTTGTACGACCAGGCCTACTTGCCTCCGGTGTGAGGCCAAATCTGCAGAGAAAATCAAAATGTCATCCAGGTAGACAATGACACAAGTATAGAGCAGGTCCCTGAAAATGTCATTGACAAATTCCTGATAGACCGCAGGTGCATTGCTTAGGCCAAACGGCATTACCAGGTATTCGTAGTGGCCATCACGGGTGTTGAAGGCTGTTTTCCATTCGTCTCCTTCTCTGATTCGGATCAGAATATAGGCCCCTCTGAGATCCAATTTGGTGAAGATCTTGGCCCCTCGGAGACGATCAAACAGCTCTGAAATAAGAGGTAATGAATACCTGTCTTTTACCGTGATCTGGTTTAGACCCCAGTAGTCAATACAGGGCCGCAGGGATCCATCCTTCTTCTTCACAAAGAAGAATCATGCTCCTGCCGGTGAAGATGACTTTCGGATAAATCCTCTCGCCAGGTTCTCTTGGATGTAGTCCGACATAGCCTGAGTCTCTGCCTGAGAAAGAGGATAGACTCTCCCGCGAGAAGGAGATGTTCCAGGAAGAAGCTCTATCTGACAGTCATATGACCTGTGTGGAGGTAGCCTCTCAGCCTCCTTTTTCCCAAAGACGTCAGAGAAGGACCAATAGGAGGAGGGCAACCCTGGCAGGGTATCAGGCTGGACTGGAGGCGAAACAGGTTGAATCCGGGTTAGGCATCGATTCATGCAGGTATCTCCCCAACGCAGAACCTCTCCAGTTCTCCAATTTAGGACCGGTTCATGCATCTAGAGCCAAGTTAAACCTCAAAGCAAGGGATGAGACAAACCGGGATATACATAAAAACGGATTCTTTCAGCATGCATTAGACCTACCCGGAGTTCCACTAGCTCGGTCTAGAACTGGACGGGCTCCGTCAGTGGTTTGCCATCTACAGCGGTCACCCGTAACGGATCAGGAAGACGTTGGACTGGTAAGCGGTAACGATCCACAACCGCCTGCTGGATGAAGTTCCCTGCAGCTCCAAATCCAGTAAACAATGTTCGGAGAATTTTATTGCTCCGCAGGACACAGAGACCGAGATTTGCAATGAGGGAGAGGACTGTACTCTACCTAGGGTGGCCTCTCCTACCGAACCTAGGCACTGGAGTTTCCCGACTTCTTAGGACTGGAATGGATCAGATGCTCAGAACTACCGCAGTAGTAACAACTTTCTTCCTTGTGACGTGCCTCCTGGCGGTGGGCGACCAAACTTACATGGTCTACCTCCATGGCCTCAGGAGAGGGAGGCGAGGTAACCGTTTTGAAAGAACTAGAGTCCTGGTGATAGGACCTTTTGTCCCGCTTGATCTCCATTAAACGCTCCTGAAAATGCAGGTCAATTCGGGTTGCCAAGGATATTAGATATAAATAATTAGAAAACTCTGCACTCAACTTTAGATAATAATGAATATTTATTGTCCAGGATAGTATGCAGGGAGGAACGTTTCGGTCACACGACCTTCATCAGCTACTATAATTAATAATATGATACAGAAAAAAATATTTTTATAAACAGAATTGAACATAAACTTGTTCTATTATAATTTCCAGAAATAAGGTATATACATCGGATGTCATATTTAATCGTGGATCAGAGACAGACTAGTATTCTGGGTATATATGACGATAATCAGTGCAGACAAAAAATAAAAAAATAAAAAATATATAAGATCAGGTGCATTGATCAATTGGTAATTAAACATATTAACACATACCCCTGTGAAGTAACCACCAGCGTCCTATATTCAATTAGATTCTAGTAAACTGTATGAAAAGGTGATTTTGTTAGAAGAAAAATATGCATTAAATAAAAGTGCCTTGGATGTGACTAGCAAGATATAGCATACCCGGTGTTGGCTTGTCATTTCTTATATACATAGAGGTAAACCTCGTTGGTGGATAGAAATCTATGGTAAAAGGTAGGTGCCAATATGAAAGAGTTAATAGCCAGTAATTTAAAGTGTAAAGACCATGGTTATAAGCACAGACCTGGTAGAGGATGTGATACTGTCCATGGAAATCTATGGTGAAACAAGGTTATGGGCAGATGAAGACTAAGTCTGTTTAACATAGACAGACTGATGGACAGTAGAATAAGGAGTGAAACCGCCGCAATAACAAACCTTACTGAGGATATGGTGCCGTTCTGTGAACTGGTGCAGACGCGGAGTCCACCGCTCGTCTAATCCTGTGTATAGTCGGCATTTCCTGTCTTAAGACAGGGAGGTGACGGGTCACGTGATTCTAAGTGTCCAATGATGTGAGGGGGTGTGGTATACAAGCTGACGTGACCGAAAAGAAATGGATGTGCGTTCCACAGCGTCTGTGCTTGCGTTCCAGGCTTGGTAATGATGGTGCAGGCAGGGCTAATATCATCAGGAGCCGAGGGGTGTGACATAGAACTATTTAGAGAAATAGTGAATAGCCAAAGATTCATCCATATGAGTGGTATAGCCAGAAATTCATCCATATAAGTGGTATAGACATTCATGTTTTCAATATAACCGGCTCTATGACATAAAAGAGAAAAATATTAGTATGCGGTAACAATTAATAATAGCCGCATGTCATAATATATCTGGATATTCCTTAGGGGGAGACAGAAAATTCATTAGAGAAAATACTATATACATCAATGGACACAAGGCAGACAGAAACAAACGTATATTACGTTAAATTCAGTAGCATAGCATATAGTCAGATAAAGGCGGACAAATCATAGTCCCTATTGAGACCTTTAGGGGATAATGTGTCCAGAGTGTGTATCCAATAAGCTTCACGTTGTTTCAGAATTTTGATGCGGTCTCCCCTCTTCTGAGGTGGGGTACATGTTCGACTATTTGAAATTTTAATTGTGATATGTTATGTCCCTGTGAGATAAAATGATTAGGGATGGGGAGAAGTAGATTTCTGCATCGGATGGTAGATTTATGCTTCGATATACGATCTTTCACTGACTGTGTGGTCTCACCCACATAGAGTAACCCACAGGGACATTTAATGATGTACACTGCGAAGGTAGTGTCGCAGGTGAAATAGCCGCTGATGTTATAGGATCGTCCAGTATATGGATGTTTAATGACATTGCCTTTCTGTACATTGTTGCATTGGGTGCAACTTAAGCAGGGAAAAGTTCCAAATTTGGGATTATTTAGGAATCTTTGTTTATTTTTTGGTTTGGTAGGTCCTATGTCAGCTTTAATGAGGGAATCCCTGAAATTCGGGGCCCTCCTGAAACATGGTAGGAATGGTTGGTTAAACTCAGGAATATGTGGATGGGCATTGGAGAGTAGAGACCAGTGCTTACGGATAGTCTTGTGTATGAGAGAAGCAAATGGGTGGAAGGAATGTACGAATACCATCCTGTTGGTAGACCCCCTTGGAATTGGCGTATTACTCAGGGATTTATCCAAGACTCGTTGTGGATAACCACGTTCCTTAAATTTTGAATTCATCTCTTCTAATCTCTGCTTACATGTCAATTGGTCCGACACAATACGTTTAACCCTTTGAAATTGGGATTTGGGAATTGACTCTTTCATGGGTGTGGGATGAAAGCTATTGAAATGTAGCAATCCATTACGGTCTGTGGGTTTGGTATATAAATCTGTATGTAATGTGCCCCCTATGTCTTTGATGACCATGGTATCTAAAAAGTTAATCTTATTTGTATCATATGTAATGGTAAATTGAAGGCCGGGCCAAGATTGATTTAATACCTCATGAAACTCGGATAGGGACTCAAACGTACCACCCCATATGCAGAAGATATCATCTATATAACGCTTCCAGACCATAGCGTGTTCGCAAAAGAGAGGGTGAGAATAGATGATTGATTCTTCAAAGTCCGCCATGTAACAGTTGGCATAAGGGGGCGCTACGTTTGAGCCCATCGCGGTCCCACGTATCTGTAAGAAAAAATCGTCCTGGAACATAAAAAAATTCTTAGTAAGGACTAGGGTCAGGAGATCAATACACAGGTCTATTTGAGATGGTGTAAAGTTTGATTTAAGTAAAAGTTTTTTGACTGACAATATACCCTGGTCATGTGGGATGGAGGTATAAAGATCTTTGACGTCAAATGTAACTAGAAACGATGGTTCAGGAATGTGATGTACTTCCTTGATGGTATTAAGGAAGGCGTTGGTATCCAAAAGAAATGATCTGGTGGATCGGACCAAAGGAGTCAATATTTTCTCAAGATAGATTGAGATGGGAGATAAAGCCGACTCAGTGGAAGCCACAATGGGTCTACCAGGAGGATGCTGTAGATTTTTATGAATTTTTGGTAGCATGTAGAAGACTGGGGTGACTGGATGACTTTTCAATAGAAAATTGTGGGTTTTTTTGTTTAGAACGCCCGTTTCTAAATGTCGGTTCAGTGTGTCAAGGATAATAGATTTAGTATGATTAGTGGGGTCCTGAGATATCTTGACATAAATGGTGTTATCAGACAGTTGTCTAAGAGCTTCGGTAATATAGTCAGATTTATTCATGACAACTACAGCCCCACCCTTGTCAGCAGGTTTGATAATAATATTCTGGTCCTCTTTAAGTGATCTCAAAGCCTGAAATTCAGATGTATTTAGATTAGGTGGGTAAAACAATTTACCCTGTTCCATGTCATGTTTAATGTCCTTAAATGAAGACTGTATGAAATCAATAAACGTTTCTAAGGCATGAGAACCTGGAGGTGGTCTGAAGTGACTCTTAGATCTCAGGCCTAATTGTGAGATGGATAACGGATTATCCTCAATGACTTGGTCTGTAATGAGAGGGGGTAACGCCGGTTGATTAGAAAAGTAAACTTTAAGTCTCAGGGAACGGAAAAAACCGCTGTAAATCCATTTCCAGGTCAAACGTCTTATACCTGTATGATGGGCAATATGATAGTCCCTTTTGTAGCACATTTAGTTCTGCGATGCCCAAGGTTCTATTAGAAATGTTAACTACCAGTGGGCACGTACCTGAGACCTGGTTGTCCGTGTGGGAGGGTAGTTTCCTTGATCCCTGCCCCCGTCTCGTCCTCTTCGTCTTGGTGGACGTCGACCTAGTCCTAAAAAAGAAGAGGTGTTCGAGGTACCCGGATGTTCCTGTTCGGAGCCCGATGTTGATGGTTCTGATGTAGAACGGTATCCGGTGCGTGATGGTGCCCGCCAAGAAGAAGATTTTCCACGCCATCTGTAAACACGATCCTGTTCGTAATCGTCCTGATCACGGGCAAATTTGCTCCTTTTCCGATTCTCTGTATCCCTTTTGTGTTGATCGACGTTGGTTTTGATCTGGTTCCTTAAGGCCGCTAGTTCCTCAGATGTGCCTGTGGTCGAGAGTTGAGCCTCTATGGATTTTATGCGATCCGCACTGGCGCTAATGGCTTTCTGTAGGTGCTCCACCGTCAAGACCATCAAATCAAAGGAACATTTGTTAAGGATATGTTCATACTTTGTACAGAATTCAGGTAAATCACTAAAGAGGGTGGGTCGAAGTGGAACCCTAAGGCCACGTGGTATACGTTGCACCCGTAAATACTCGGTGAGGGTAGCGCAGTGAAGTTCAAGGTTAGTGTGGTGACGTAATTCCTTTTCAAGATCTCTTCCGCGGGTCTCTCTGGGTGGTGCCTTTAGGAACTCACTAGAGAGATTGCTTTGTGCCAGAATACTAGTGGTCTCATCCACGTTATATGAAAATGTAAGAGAGGAGAAAGACATAACAACTGGAGGGCGTGCTATACGTATGGGAGAACATGTAATGGTAGAAACGTATGCACAGCCCTTAGAAGGTGCAAGAGTAGGTGCCCAAACCACAATATATAATTAGAAAACTCTGCACTCAACTTTAGATAATAATGAATATTTATTGTCCAGGATAGTATGCAGGGAGGAACGTTTCGGTCACACGACCTTCATCAGCTACTATAATTAATAATATGATACAGAAAAAAATATTTTTATAAACAGAATTGAACATAAACTTGTTCTATTATAATTTCCAGAAATAAGGTATATACATCGGATGTCATATTTAATCGTGGATCAGAGACAGACTAGTATTCTGGGTATATATGACGATAATCAGTGCAGACAAAAAAATAAAAAAATAAAAAATATATAAGATCAGGTGCATTGATCAATTGGTAATTAAACATATTAACACATACCCCTGTGAAGTAACCACCAGCGTCCTATATTCAATTAGATTCTAGCCAAGGATATTAGCTCCTCCAAGGTGGTAGGTCTGTCCTGTTCCGCCAGCTCATCCTTGATTCTTCCTGATAGGCCTTCCCAAAATTTAGCTACCAAGGCCTCATTGTTCCAAGACAACTCAGACGAGAGGGTGTGGAACCTAACAGCTTACTGAGCCACCGTGAGAGTTCCTTGGCGCAGGCGAAGCAAGGCAGAAGCGGTCGAAGTGGTGCGACCATGTTCATCGAAGGTCCTGCGAAAAGCCTCTAGGAAAGATTGAAGATCGTTAACCAGCGGGTCCCCTCTCTCCCATAGCGGGTTTAGCCAGGCGAGGGCCTCTCCTCCCAGATGTGACATGATGAAGCCCACCTTGGCTCGGTCAGAAGCAAACATATGCCCCAAGATTTCGAAGTGTAGAGTGCACTGATTGAGAAAACCCCGACACTGAGTAGGATCACCCTGGAAGCGGGTAGGAGCCGCCAGGCGAGGAACTTTACTTGCCATGGGGCAGGTACCTGAGTGCTGGTAGATGAGTCAGGTGCTGACGAGGGCGCCAGGGAATCCATGCGGGTAGACAAGCTGCGTAGATACATTGTGATCTTGTCCTGTTGAACTCCTAAACGGGCCACCTCCTGCAGGGCCGGCTCCAGGTTTTTATGGGCCCCGGGCGAAAGAGTCTCAGTGGGCCCCCTTAACACAGACCACGATTCATGATGCACAGATACAGCAGAGAAATATGGGTATAGCACAACGCCAAACACTTCTCTTCTTCCATTACATGACTGATACCTATTGTAAATTGTACAATAG
Organism: Oophaga sylvatica; assembly: GCA_033576555.1. Taxonomy (NCBI): domain Eukaryota; kingdom Metazoa; phylum Chordata; class Amphibia; order Anura; family Dendrobatidae; genus Oophaga; species Oophaga sylvatica. The sequence continues at coordinate 31,417 of JARQOD010008024.1, forward strand.
CTCAAAAACCGCCAAATCCTCACAGCACAGTACAGACTGGACAGTACAGTCCTCCATACAATATTATGGGCACCACATTGTCTCCCCCTCATCACCCATATACTACACCCATGCAGAATGTCACCCCGCCATCCCCCATATAATGCTCCATACAGAATACTGGACCCAATATACAGTCGTGGCCAAAAGTTTTGAGAATGACACAAATATTATATTTTCACACGATCTGCTGCCCTCTGGTTTTTATGTGTGTTTGACAAATGTTTTTATCACAGACAGAAATATAATAATTGCAAACATATGAGTAACAAAAGCTTATATTGACAGTTAGAATGAGTTAATGCAGCAAGTCAATATTTGCAGTGTTGACCCTTCTTCTTCAAGACCTCTGCAATTCTCCCTGGCATCCTCTCAATGAACTTCTGGACCAAATCCTGACTGATAGCAGTCAATTCTTGCAAAATCAATGCTTTCATTTTGTCAGAGTTTTTAGGTTTTTGTTTGTCCACCCGTCTCTTGATGATTGACAACAAGTTCTCAATGGGATTAAGATCTGGGGAGTTTCCAGGCCATGGACCCAAAATCTCTATGTTTTGTTCCCTGAGCCATTTAGTTATCACCTTTGCTTTATGGCAAGGTGCTCCATCATGCTGGAAAAGGCATTGTTGATCGCCAAACTGCTCTTGGAGGGTTGGGAGAAGTTGCTCTTGGAGGACATTCTGGTACCATTCTTTATTCATGGCTGTGTTTTTAGGCAAGACTGTGAGAGAGCCGATTCCCTTGGCTGAGAAGCAACCCCACACATGAAGGGTTTCAGGATGCTTAACAGTTGGCATGAGACAAGACTGGTGGTAGCGCTCACCTTGTCTCTCCGAATGAGGAGTTTTCCTGATGTTCCAAACAATCGAAAAGGGGATTCATCAGAGAAAATAACTTTACCCCAGTCCTCAGCAGTCCACTGCCTGTATATTTTGCAGAATATCAGTCTGTCCATGATGTTTTTTCTGGAGAGAAGTGGCTTCTTTGCTGCCCTCCTTGAGACCAGGCCTTGCTCCAAGAGTCTCCGCCTCACAGTGCGTGCAGATGCACTCACACCTGCCTGCTGCCATTCCTGAGCAAGCTCTGCACTGCTGGTAGCCCGATCCCACAGCTGAAACACTTAAGAGACGGTCCTGGCGCTTGCTGGTCTTTCTTGGGTGCCCTGAAGCCTTTTTAGCAACAATGGAACCTCTCTCCTTGAAGTTCTTGATGATGCGATAGATTGTTGACTGAGGTGCAATCTTTCTAGCTGCGATACTCTTCCCTGTTAGGCCATTTTTGTGCATTGCAATGATGACTGCACGTGTTTCTTTAGAGATAACCATGGTTAATAGAAGAGAAACAATGATGCCAAGCACCAGCCTCCTTTTAAAGTGTCCAGTGGTGTCATTCTTATTTAATCATGACAGATTGATCTCCAGCCATGTCCTCATCAACACCCACACCTGTGTTAATGGAGCAATCACTGAAAAGAGGTTAGCTCGTCCTTTTAAGGCAGGGCTGCAATGATGTTGAAATGTGTTTTGGGGGATAAAGTTCATTTTCTAGCCAAATATTGACTTTGCAAGTAATTGCTGTTAAGTTGATCACTCTTTATAACATTCTGGAGTATATGCAAATTGCCATTAGAAAAAGTGAAGCAGTAGACATTGTAAAAATTAATATTTGTGTCATTCTCAAAACTTTTGGCCATGACTGTAATGCTCCATACAGAATACTAGACCACATATAATGCTCCATACAAATATGGAGCTCTCCTCTACACTGTGCTGCGTTCTGCACTGTTACGGCTCAGGAAAGGGCGCTGTGGAAAGACTCCCCATTATCATCATCATTGCCTGCCCATCATCATCATCATTGCCTCCCTATCATCATCATCATTGCCTCCCTATTATCATCATTGCCTCCCCATTAATATCATCATCATCATTGCCTTCCCATTATCATTGCCTCCCCATTAATATCATCATCATTGCCTTCCCATTATCATTGCCTCCCCATCATCATCATTATCATTGCCTCCCCATTAATATCATCATCATCATTGCCTTCTCATTATCATTGCCTCCCCATGATCATCATTATCATTGCCTCCCCATTAATATCATCATCATCGCCTTCCCATCATCATTGTCTCACCACCACCATCACTGCCTGCCTCCCCCCACCACCATCACACATACAGCACCGCAGCGCAGGCAGCACTCTCTGACATACACACAGGCAGACACACACACACACACATGCCTCACCTGTCCGGCGTCCGCACTCTCTCTACCACAGCCGGCCGCTGAATGATGATGTCATTCAGCGGCGCTGCTGTGAGAGAGGAAGCGCCGGCGCAGGCGCCCCCTGGAGCTCGGAGCTGCGGCAGCGGAGGCACTGGGAGAGGTGAGTATTGGGCCGGCTGTGGAACCCGCTGGATCCCAGAGACCTCCGACCATGGAACTGTGCCAGGAGGTCAGGGCCGGCATCAGCACCCGGCACCCCCGCCTGCTCAGGGCCTCGGCACTTGCCCGGGTGTGCCGGGTGCTGATGCTGGCCCTGACCTCCTGGCACAGTTCCATGGTCGGAGGTCTCTGGGATCCAGTGTGTTCCATGGCCGGAGCAATCTGTAACGAATGGAAGAGGAGGCAGAGATAGTGAAGTTCACATTCGTCTTTTATTTTTGAAGTGTAATCTCGAGACCGCGGTCCGGGGGCTCCGAAGGGGGCGTAACTAGTGAGCCCCGGGTACCCATAGTAAGGCCCCTCGAACAGGACCAGAATGGAATAAACGGAGGACACAGGTGCTACCTCCAGTTAGACCCTGGACACGTGGCAGCTGTCCCAGAGGGACCAAAAGGGGGTAACAGATATGATAGGAGAAACCGCAGGTGAGGAAGGTCCTGGTTCAGGGTAGATGGTAGCAGGCTGGCTCCAGTAACCTTGTCACAGTCCACGGATTCAGATGACTGATGGCTGAATGGGATGACACTTGCACAAGTTATAGCAGAGTTTGTCAGGGATAGCCGGGTACAGGATACCAATGATCTGTGGAGACAAATAGAATGAGCAAAGCACAGAGACTGCTAACACAGCGCAGACATATCAGGGTCAGAACTGGATGTAGCAATGGTAGAAACACGTTGCTCCGGCACTCCCCTATGGTGGAGTGGCCAGATAGAGTAATCAGTGCGTTGCCATTGGTTGATTGACATTTTCAAAAAATGCATGCTGTCCCTTTAAGAGAGACGGTGGGGACTGCCTCGCGTCCTAAGCTTTCTTCCTGGAGGCCTGCTGGCAGCGTGCCAGGAACTGAGGGAGATAGCAGGACGCTGGTAAGTAGAGGGAGCAGGAGACCCCAGCCTGTGCACAGGCTGCTGCAAAGGGACAGCCTGCAGAGCAGAAGGTGAGTGACCAGGACGGAGTGCAGAGCCAGCACGGGGACCGAGTGTAACAGAGGTGTGGCAAAGAAGACCCAAGACAACATACTTGGATGGGAGGTAAGAAAATTTCTAAAACAATCCACAGGGAGGAGATTGGAGCAAAACAAAATCCTCTAAACTACATGTTTGCAAATGCCAGAAGTCTGACAAACAAGATGGAAGAACTAGAAGCAGAAATATCTACAGGTAACTATGACATAGTGGGAATAACCGAGACATGGTTAGATGAAAGCTATGACTGGGCAGGTAACTTACAGGGTTGCAGTCTGTTTAGAAAGGATCGTAAAAATCGGAGAGGAGGAGGGGTTTGTCTTTATGTAAAGTCTTGTCTAAAGTCCACTTTAAGGGAGGATATTAGAGAAGGGAATGAGGATGTCGAGTCCATATGGGTCGAAATACATGGAGGGAAAAATAGTAACAAAATTCTCATTGGGGTCTGTTACAAATCCCCAACAGACCCCAATCCCCCCGGGTATTGAGGAGAGAGACTCGTGCGAGCTTCTCGAATTGCAATTGCAAGTGGGACACCGGCCTAAGAACAAGTCTTTTTTTTTCTATTGAAATTATTAGGAAGATTCTTTTGAGCTCTTTGTCTGGCATTTTATTAGCATGCCCACTCAAAAAATGGAAGAAGAACTCGCAGTGTGAACATACCCTGATGGCTCAATTAGATGGGCCAATAGAGCTCTTAGATTTAGAAATTGGATGTTGATTGCAAGCATAAAAATCATAGTTGTCGGAAGCACATGACCCATTGTAAATAGAGAATGTGCTACAGATAGTATGATGCTGAATTGGGACATAGTAACATAGTTAGTAACATAGTAACATAGTTATTAAGGTTGAAGGAAGACTTTAAGTCCATCTAGTTCAACCCATATCCTATCCTAACCTGCCCTAACATGTTGATCCAGAGGAAGGCAAAAAAAAACCCAAGTGGCAAACAGTAAGCTTCACATAGGGGAAAAAAATTCCTTCTCGACTCCACATACGGCAATCAGACTAGCTCCCTGGATCAACGCAATATCTACAGACAGACTGACAGACTGAATTAACCAGTATTCTGTTCTCATCGGTCTTCATAACCAGTAAACAAGTGTTCATCAACTAATATAATGTCATTCAGCACTCACCAAAGGGGCAAAATTGATAACTGACAATCACTCTTTTTTTACCTAAAAATTGCAAGCATTTGCTGCATGTATCTTTTTTCCCATTTTTCAGCACTTTTTTTAATTATGTGTTTTAGTCCTTTTATTGGGGTTTTTTTTTAGGTTGAATACATTTGATGTTCCATTGTGAATGCAAGTGTAAAGGAGGTGTCACAGTCAGTTGGAAAATGAGTAAAGTAGATTGCCTTTACTAGACATTTGACTCCTAGAATCCCCTTAATATAAGTTACCATGATGAGCTCTTGGTGCGTTTTTGACACTACATATTTTCATTGCTCAAAAAAACTCAGATTATTACAGTTCTAGCAGAATGAGTTGGATTTATAGAAATCTCATTCCCACTGTGCTTTGTTTTAATTTACATGTAAACTGAATTGTGGTGTGTTTTTGAAATCTGCAATATGTAAATATGTGTTTTGTTTGAGGATTTTCCCCATAGACTTGAATGAAATGAAGAAAGTCTACAGGTAATTAACATGCATCTTAATATGTGTTTCACAGAGGGAGCAAACTAAAAACGAATCTAATTTGCAAATGACTTTATTTTAAAAATGTTTTATCAAAGCAAGGAACAGGAAGCATCCAAAACAGAGTTAGTTTTATAAAAACATGACAAAACATAAGGAGACCTAAAAAAGCAGCTGAAAAAATGCCCTAAAAATGCATAAAAAATGCACTGAAAAATGCAATTAAAAATTTCACTAAAAAATGCAATTAAAAAATGGAAGTAACCTACTGTATTTTTCGGATTATAAGAACGCACTTTTTTCCCTCCAAATTTGGGGGAAAATGGGGATGTGCCTTTTATTGCGGATATACTTACTGGCTGCGGTAGAGCAGGGTCCCAGGGTTGCTGCCTGGAGGAGGAACGATGGAGCCCTTCCTGCAGGCAGCAGGGTGGATGACATTTTGTGAAAGGCCAGAATCCCCGCAGTTCCAAGGTTTCCTATGCGGTTGACTCCTGGAAAACAGCTACCACGGGCAGCGCATGCGCAATGGGGATCTCACACCAAGATCTCAGCGCTGAAATCTCAACTCCCGAGATCATGGGGCCGAGATCTCATCTGCACAGCACCACCCCTGGCAGCCATTTTCCCGGTTTACCTCTTCACCCCCAGCCACC